>VDFB02000003.1:269044226-269079465 GCA_007258455.2 Sequoia sempervirens | reverse complement strand
CCAAATTAGTTTCATCCTATTTCTAAAGCTCAAAAGGATCATATCAAGGTTTGATTGACTTATCTTTATGGTTGAAAGTCAATCAAAATTCCTTGTTGATTTGCACCCTACTATACCTTTGAAAAAGGAGAAAAAAACAATCCTAGGTTTAGGCATTAAACATAGGGTTCCCTTTTTCATATGTTACATTTTGGTGAACCTGATGTGAAACTGACATTTTGACATCATAAACCTTCTAAAAATTGCAATCATTCAACCCAGGATCTAGGTTTTTTATTGCATTATTTTGCATTTTTTCAATTAAAGGGTTTTTTTTACATCATAAAAAGTCATAAAAATTCAAAAATTTCATCTCATATTGCATCATAGGTTGAAATAGGGTTAGTTTCAGTCACTTAGGTTAGATTTATATTCAAAATTACATTCATAATTGTCATTTCTTATTCAAACGTTTACATTTTATTTATATTGTCTTCAATTGGAAAAATTATGGAAAAATAATCACTGTCAAACTAGTTTGTAGATAGAAACAACATCCTTAAATAGCAACCTAACATTCAATTTTTCATTTTTTTGAACCTCTATTAGGGACTTAGATTCCTTAGGGTGCCTTTTTCCAGCTACAGGTGGCTCAAAAATCTTTTGCACACAGCTATGTATCTATATTCTTTGTCTGATTCTACTTCCAAATATCTAGTTTGAAATAATGGAAAAGTGTTATTGCATGTTCAAGAAAGTTGTCATTTTGCTTCATTTGTTGCAAGTTTATGAAAACTTGTTGCATTTTAGTATTGAGGATTATCAAATTTGTAGGATGATTGTTTACATTTTTTGAAACATTGCATAAAATAGATAGATTAGTTTCATTTTTACAAAAATTCAAAACCTTAGGTTATTATAACACATTACAGAATCTAGAATAACACAAAATAACACTAAAATCAATTCAAATTTTTAGTTTTCACACTGTTACATAGTTAGGTTTTGTGACTAGTTCCTTTGAAACTACAATTTCAAAAAGAGCCCTACCATAACATAGACACCCTAGGGCATCCCAATCCTCCATAAACCTACCTAAAATTTCCAGAACAGACTAATACATGTTGTTAGTTTTCCAATCTATAACTTGGTTTCCATATCTATACTTGCATTAGGTTTATAAATTTATTTTCTATCCTATTTAGCTTTAGCACATGTGAACATAAATTGAAAGTGAAATTTAATGATTAATCTTAGAGAAAGCATAGTCATATTATCATCTTAGATCTCTTTCTACAAGTTCATTATATACCTATCAATCCCTTTAGTTGTGATGACTTTGAGATGTTAGATGAAGCCCTTGAGGACTCCATCTCACTAAGCTCGTCCACTAGGGCTTGCAACATTCCTACACAATAAATAACAATAAAAAAAATCACACCTCAAATTATCATCTATCCATCTATGCATCTATGCAACAACCCAAAGTCCAAACCAAACATGTGCTTATCATAGGTCCACCTCAAAAAAAATCCAAACATCAGGGTCATATCTTAAAATTTTCAAAACAACTCACTAGTAACCATGTATCACACCAACCAAGTTACAACACAGTTTCTCATACATATAACATAAGGAATAACAAGCAACCAAGACAAACATAAACCATTCATTCATCGATCCCACTCTCACAACCTATTTTACCTAGTGCTCCTCATCTACCTCAAAATAGTTCCAAAAAGGAGTATGATCTTTTGGAACAACTTTCATAGTTCACTCCTGCTAGTATTTCTTTGTGGGGCCTAATTCAAACCTTATCAACTTACCATGGTATGCTTCAAAATACTTTGCAAAAATTTGTGGTCCCTCTTAGTGCACAACAAAATGAAGTAGCAACCTTAATTGAGGGTATGAATTAAATTAATGTGGATATTGTCTTCCATAAAATTGAATTACCTCCTCTTTAAATGCAAAAACAAAATGATGCTTTGATGATATTAGTTGTTATAAACAAGTTGGGATTATGCATACTCTTATTGACAATGGTTAGTGTAAATATTTTGGATAAAATTGGGTAGATAAGACTAAAATTCAACTAGATAATTTATCCATTTGTGGTTTTGATAATGTGGTTAAACAATCACTTGGTGTGATAACAATACCTATCAAAGTTGGTAAGGTTACATTACAAAATCCTATCCATATCATGCCCCATGATCTTTCATATAATCTTCTCTTGGGTATACCATGGATTCATGAAATGAATGGAGTCCCTTCAATGCTTCATTGTTTAATGAAGTACAATTACAACAAAAAGGTTTAAATGATAAAAGATGATCCAAACTCTAAAAATTATTTACAATTTGAGAAAGGAATGAAAAACCCTATGAGAACATTGACACCAACTACAAAAGTGGAACATCTACAACCTGGAGATAAAGAGGAATGTCTTTCATTAGTGACAAATTTGTTGGAGGATGATTGGGTTTCATTAGATTTCACAACTACATTCATGGGGGAGTATAAGATTACATAACCAAGACCAAAAAAAGAGAAAGAAAAATTTGTCGTGGTATCAACATAATCAGACATTGAAACATCCAAGACACAAGAATCCACAACTCTTGTTAATGAGGAAAAAATGAATTACACATCTACCTATGATGAAAGTGATTATGAAAAGCCACCTTCCTCAAAATAAATGGAAGCCTATGGAAGAGGGTAATAACTCTTGAAACAATTTGGCTATAATGGAAAAGGGTGTGGAGTGAAAGAACAAGGAATTTGTGTTCCTATAGAGCTTAACACACAAGAAACAACAAGAGATCTTGGTTATTAACCTTAAAAATAAATGAAAGCATCAAAGAGACCTTCACTTAATGTCAATGTTATCACGTAAGATTCCCCTAAGACTACTCTAAACTTGGTGCATCCCAAAATGATAGATAACACATGAAATGATATGTCATTGGACATCTTTCAAAATGATGAATCCCTAGCAAAAATTTTGGGAATGTATGAAACTTTTTTGGGCCACCATCATAATCAAATATTTACCTATTTTTTGAATGTTAAGGGACACTTTGAAGAAGACATTAAATCATGTGATGATTAACAAAATGAATCTCAAAAAATTCCTAATATTCCAAACCGAAATGTATTACTTGTGGGAAACACCTTATATGTTCCAATGGACCCCTCTAATGAGGAGAAAGTACTTGAAAATGGAAAGTGTCTTGATGATCATGAACAAGAAGATCACACAACTTTTATTTTCTTGAATTCTTTACTTGGAATTATTTGGATATGATGGGTATTGGCCCTAAGATAGTCATGCACAACATTGTTCTTAAGAAACATGCTAAACCAATGAGACAATAGATATGCAAGATGAATCCTAAGATAGCTTTATTGGTTAAGGCTAAGATTGAAAAGCCCTTACAAGCCAGTTTCACCTACCCTATTGATTATTCACCTTGGATATCTAATAGTATGGCTGTGGAAAAACCTAATAATCACATTAGGATGTGTATGGTTTTTCATGATATTAATAAAGAATCTCTAAAGGATGATTTCCCCTTCCTAATATTGGAATGATAGTGGATTCAACCATGAGACATGTTGTATTATCATTTATGGATCATTTTTTGGGGTATAATCAATTTCTTACCAACCCTCAAAATCAATTTAAAACAACTTTCACTACACCTTGGGGAATTTTTTGTTGGGTTGTTATGCCTTTTGGATTTAAAAATGTCAGAGAAACATATCAAAGAGCTATGACACTGATATTCAATGATTTCATACATAACATCTTGTAAGATTATGTTGATGGTATTTTGGCTAAATCTATAACATGTCAAGATCATGTGTAAAAATCCTTAGTCAAATTTTTGAAAGAATTCATAAGTACAACATGAGGGTGAACTCAAAGAAATGTTTCTTTTGTGTGGATAGTGGAAAGCTATTGGGATTACCATATCTCATAGAGGCATTGAGGTGGACACAAAAAATACTAATTCTATAATAAATATGCCACCTCCTAAGAATATTTCACAATTGTGTAGCTTGCAAGGAAAGGTTCAAACTATTCATTATTTTGTTGCGTCATTGGTATATCATACTCTCCCTTTGTTGAAAACTTCCAGAGACTGAGAGGGGTTGGGATGAATCATTCTATGCAAAAACTTAACCCCTTATGGAACTTGAAACTTTCAACACACCTCAAAATCCTTTAGTAGATAAAGATAAAACTTTAAGCAGAGCAGTAACAAAGAAGATTGTAGCGATTAGAATATTTGTCACTTTTATCAAACTTAACCAATAAAAGATAGCAATAATCAAATTAGTAACAAAGAGATGGAAATAGAGAACACACACATGCAAAAGGATACACCATATTTATGTGGAAAATACAATGAGGGAAAATCCAATGAGGGAAAACCCAATGAGGGGAAACCCGCGGTGAAAGTTAACTCACAATATAAGGCTCACTGCCAAAAAGACTTGCAGGAAGGCTCACTGCCTTAGAGAAAGATACAAAAGGACTTTCAACACTAAAGTACCAACCAACTCTAGGAACAAGATATAGGGACCTGATGAGATTCAGTATGTCATAGAAAGATACGATATGATTTATAAGAGAATTACAAAGAATGCCAACACAACTCTTTGTTGAATGAGGCATTCAAGAATAATTGATCTTTCCTTTTAAAATATTTTTTACTATCTCTATTGGATATTCAATATGATTTTCACACTCAATTCTTCAAACTTGTACACTTCTCCATATTTTTGCAACTGAAATGATCTTGCATTTATATCCACCACAACACTTCAATTCTTTAATTAGGTTAGTCGGGAAGAGAATAAAAAATGAATATAACTGGTTGACCACCAAAAAACATAATGTGGTCATATTCTAAAGATAGAGAGGACCAAAAACACATATTACTTCTTTCAATTTGATCCAAAATTATTTGCACTTGTGCAGGAGCACATCAACCTACGCCAACATCAAGGAAATGTGTGGATGAAACATTGAAGCACACACTCAGTCATCCCATAAACACTCTTTCAATTGAATTTATTTGATGTAGTCCTAAATAGGATAGGTCAGGACCCAAAACTATCATGTCACATCTTCCATTGTTGGAACAAACCCTTAAACATGTGATGCACACAAAGGAATAGGCCATGTTGGCCAAATATCCTCTAATAACCCAGAAAGCCAACTCAAGACACAATGCAGCACCAAAGTATCCAATTAGTAACATGTGGATCGCATAGGGATGTTCATTGAAAATCCAACATCACTTCCACACACTCCTTTTATAATAACATTCCATCAAGAATCACCATAGATCAAATAGGTAAAAAACCTCTGTTCAAGAATCACAAAATACATAATTGATTGATGTAACAGTTTTAGAACAACTTGTGGACCACTTCAACATACGAGATTGAAAGTGATACATTGCACAATATTTTTGAGCACATTCACCAAGCTACAAGAGTAGATACATCAATGAAAAGAAATGAAAATCATTTCCCAAACCAGTCTAGACAACTAGCAACACTACCAACTTTCTACAATTCACAGAACTCTCCTCGAGAACACAGGTAACCAAAAAAGATAGGAGTGCAATGTACATAGAGTAATGACATTGAATAAAAAATTGCAAGACCAAAAATTCCTCATTTGAGTATATCATTATGGAATCAACTCTAGTGATGGTAATAATGCATTATATGAACATAAGCAATACTTCTTTGGTAAGGCATGACATCCAACCATGAACTTATTTAATTCTTCTTTGATAAGACATGCAATAACCATGAAATTCTTTACCAATACTAGCCCAAATTGAATATACATCCTTGCACAAAGCAACAGGTCATTCTTTGACTTTAGGAACAAAGGGAAAAATGATCTTCTATTGAAGCAACAACACATGCTCCCCCTTTGACCAGAAGCACTTCTTCACATAGCTATACATGTACAAAAACTACACAATTACTTCAAGACCCCCCTTACTACCAACTCCCCTTGGGAGTAGCACCCATCAATCTGAGAGAAAAAGATCATATGACATGAATTTATCCCCCTAGAAAGATGCACCACTTATGCATCTAGTGAGAAAATGGAGGGGCAATAACCCCTAGCTTCTACCACAGATACTCAAAAGTATCCTTTGAAAGAGTCTTTGTAAAAATATCTACAATTTGATCCTTTGTAGGCACATATTCCACTCTGACTTTGTGTTCTGCAACTTTCTCTCTTAGAAAATGATACTATATTGAAATGTGTTTTGTTCTAGAATGCATTACTAGATTCTTATAAATCTTAATAGAACTTGTATTGTCACATAATATAGGAATAGGTTCATCATAATTCACTTTTACATCCTTTAAGGTCTACTTCATCCAAAGAACATGAGTGCAACAAGATTTTCAATTAATGTATTCTACTTTTACAATGGACAAAGACACTAAATCCTATTTTTTACTCAACCAAGGGACCCATATGTCTCCCAAAAACAATTCACTTCCACTTGTACTTATCCATTCATCAACACAACCTGCCCAATCAACATCAATATAGGAACTTAGAGAGAAATTTTGATCCTTTTTGTACCATAGCCCATAATTTGGAGTACCCTTTAGGTATCTAAAAATCCTCTTCACAAATTTTTCATGAGTTCTAATAGGATTGGCTTGAAATTGGGCAATCATACATACCACAAGTAGGGGAAACCTTAGTGAAGGATCTGTTCAAGCACCATATGTTCTATAGTAAAGATAGATATTATAACACACTGTTATTTGAGAAATGGAGCATTATGGCACATAAAATCATCTCATAAATTAAGATAGCATACATTGGATATGTCTACAAATCTGTATGGACAAAAAATTTCTTTCAAGGGAATGCAAAACATCCCAACAATCCTTCAATGTTGCTTCACTTATCTAGACTAGAACACTGTCACTAATACCTTCTGATGTACCTTCCACATCAAAAGGTATAAAGACTTAAAAAACTTGGATATGATATCTTCAGATTATTATCATCTTGACTTTTGGACCACAAGGCTAAAACTGGTTCTACAAAGAGGTATGAAACAAAACACTTTAAATTTTCTAGAAGGAATGCACAGTGAATGTCTTGGCAAAACTTCTAAAACTTACCTTTCTAAAGCATTTATCTTTATGTGTAGTACACCAAATTGGAATAACATCAAATATAACACATGTACTAACCTTCGCACATCATGAACTTCCACTGGGAACACCAAACAATGTCCATTTAAGCACAATAGATTTGTATACTAACTAATTTGATTCAAATTATCCTTCATGTTGAATCCTTTAGCACCTTTTTTCATTTTAGGGGGCAATAGGGTTCTACAAGTGATATCTCCTCCTAAGATAATGCTCTATCTCAATTTATTTGAGAATCTTATGCAGAGTGCACAAGGGCATGATCATCCTTCTTCTCATGGTCTTCATTCTAGATCTTTTCATTTCTCCCTTTTTTGTTGATTAAGGGATTCATCCCTTTTCTCATATGAAGTAAATGGCATCACAAAACCATTTCTATAATTGTTTGCCTTATGTCCCATATTATTGCACTTATAGCACACAATATTTTGCTCTAGAAAATATTTTTTCCTCTTTACCTTAGATCTACACTCATCAGCCTTGTGACCATAGTTGTTGTAGGCATAGAAATATCTATGGATAAGTGCAAGAAGTTGGGTCCGCAAAATGTTCAAAAAGTGGAATTTTTTTCCTAATTTTTTAAAAAATTCACAATTGGAATGAAATTTTGAAGTACTTGCACATTGAATCTTATAAAAATCTAGTAATATAAATATTAGTATTTTGATTCTAGTTTTCAAATATGTAATTTATTCTAATACCTAGACTATAATTAAAAAATATATTTTTTGAAGAAGCTAGGTTGGAGTGAATATAGAATAAGTACTTGGTGAAAATATGAGCAAGAAGTTGGACACATGGTGGACAAACCAAGTCACTTTTAATTGGGTAATAAATGGGATGACATATATGAGAAGGATCATTTTAGTCCTACCTCTTCCTTCACTCCAAAAAAGCCTCAAATCCAAGTAAGTGAAATAACAATAATATCATTTGGTGATGAAAAATGAGTAAAAATCAAAACCTCCAAGTTTCCAAACCAAGTAGTTAATTACATAGGTAGATTTGGTGCTAGAACAATTTATACCTATGCATCTACTCAACCATATATTTCATTTAAAAGTATCTTGACCCCACTCCAATGAGTATTTCAAAGAAAACAAAAGAAACAATTAACTCTAGCTCTTATTGAAGAGGAATCTACCTAAAATGTCCTACTACAAAGAATGAGAGGTTCCATCTCCACAAAATTAACTATCAAATACATTGTAACCGGCCAAGAAATAATAAAATCACCCAAGACAAATAAGGGGAAAACTAATGACTCCTTTGAATCTTAGTAGGTTCCCACCACAAACTAGAGCTTATTTTAGAATACCACAACCAGAGGTGAGGACCTAGAAGAGGAGAAGGAAAACATTGAGAGGAGTGATAATCCACCAATGAAAATGGGATATGAAAAGTAGAAAACAGAATAGCAAAGCATACAAGAGCCATTATATTTTTGTATAGAGAAGGTACAATAGGTTACAGTATAAATATATATCCTCCCTCTCCTCCTAGCTTTATCCCTTTTAAATTCTTCCTTGGATTCCATATTGAATTAGCACATAAGTAAATGATACATCATTGGTGAATCATTTTTGGAAATATTGAAGTTGTTTAGCATCAACTAATAAAGTTGTTTAGCATCAATTAGTAAATATTCAAGACAGACCATGAAGGACAATTATGAGCAATGCTAGGGCTAGCCAATTAATAAGTATACATGTGAATAAGTGAAGCACATCTACTCAAATACACGTAATCCTTGAAGTATACACATAAATACATAGTATACACATTAATACAAAGTATATGCATGAATACAAGGTATACACATGAAAAAATGTAAGTCGCAATGTATACATTGGAATAGACATAAGTCAAAAAGTATACATGTAAGTTGTAAAGTATACATGTAAGTTGTAAAGTATACAATTGAATACGCATAACTCATATCTAATGAAGCATGGATTTATAATGCAAATTATATGGACACCATCAATAAAAAAGATTTGTATTAACAAAATAGCCATATAGGCTTACAAGAATGCCATACAGGTATACAATAAAGGACCCTGGAATCAAAATTCATTTCTCTCCAAGATCTCGAAACAAACTCTTTCACTTTGCTGATCGGGTGGATGGCGATAAGTCTGTCACTCATTTACTCTAAGGTTGAGGGGTTCTCCTAGTGCTCCTCCTATGGTTTAGTTCCTCGTCAAGCCTTATCTGTTACAATAACAAGTAAAGACATTAATATATAGAAATTACACTATAAAAAATGATATATTTAACAAAATAATCACTTACCGCTAGTAGATGATCACTCTCCTCAAGGGAAATATTTGTATGCCCATGTTGTGGCATGCTGAAGTCCTATAGAAACAATCCAAAGAGAAATTAAACTATGAATCAATAATTGTTTGATTTTTCACTAACAGCTATAACAATGAATGTACTTTGAAATTTTAAAGTAACCTACCTCATACCCCCATGAGAGGCATCGAGGAGTCTATAGTAGAAGAAACACCAAGCTTTATTTCCCTATGAACATATGGAGGTGTTTTTGCTTGCAAGTTCTGAAAATAAAAAAATAAATTAATCAATCATGAAAATTACAATATTGATGTAGGTCACGGCTTATAATGTATGAGATAATGAACAAAATTTTGAGTACTTATTGAACTATATATTTCTTACTATCATCCTTACTATTTTCCCTATCCATAGATTGTTCAAAAGAACCTATTTTAGGCTTTTATCTATAGCAACAAGGTGGTGAACTGTTTGATAAAATGCTTTGGTAGACATGTATGAAAAATGTGGTAGCATAGAGAAGGTAGTGAATTGTTTGAATAAATTCCTCAAAAAAAAGAGGTCTCATGGTTATGGAATGCCTTGAAAAACAAATATGTCATGTGGCATTCCATCACCATGAGACCACATTTCTTTGAGCCATTTTTCAAACAGTTCATTGCCTTCGAGCTATGGTATTATGTTGAGATGGGGTGGATGGTATAGTGTGGTCTTGGTTATGAGATGGAGGGGGATAATGACATGAAGAGGGGGGGTGGGGATATGAACAAGTAGAATAAGAGGTGGAAGCTTACATGGATTGGTAAATTGAGGATGAGGATGAGGACATTGAAAAGGATTTGGAGGGGAATTTCAACTAAAGGCTTCATTTTTATTCTTAAGGAAATGAGTTGTTTAAAAAAATGTCTTGAAGAAATGTGGTATCATGGAAATGGACTACCATTTCATTTCCATGAGACCACATTTCTTCAAGGAATTTTTTCAAACAACTCACTACCTTGTCTATGCTATTGCTTACTATTATGCTTTGATAGATTTTCTCCAAGCATCCATAGTTTTTTGGAAAGCAATTATTTTAGGCTTTTAGCCATAGCAACAAGGAAGTGAACTATTTGATAAAATTCTTTGGTAGAAATGTATCGCAAATGTGGTAGCATAGAAAAGGAAGTGATCTATTTGAAAAAATACCTCAAATAAATTGGGTCTCATGGTGATGGACATCACCCTAAGACCACATTTATTTGAGGAATTTTTTCAAACAACTCATTGCCTTGTCTATGCTATTGCTTACTATTATTATTTCATATATTTTTTCCAATCATCCATATCATAGACAAGGCAGTGAACTATTTGAAAAAATGCCTCAATAAAATGTGGTCTCATCAATTGCAATGAGAAGCAAATGTAATTGGCAATTGCTCCTAACTATTACTTATGATATGTGAACTTGTAATTGCATCACTGCTTATGTTGACTTTCTAAAAAACTATATTGTAATTGAAATTTTGTCATCTATCAACATCTAGTTATTAGTTATGCAATGTGAAGTAATGCTTTGAGTTTGAAAGATGTGGAATTCAATGTAATCAATGATATGAATGTAAAATAAACAAATCTATTAAGTACAATTCATTAGTTAAACTCTTTATTCTATTACCTACGTGAATGTTTGTACTCCATTGGCACTGGGAGGTGTTCCCATGAAACCTCCAATATTAACCTATTCAACATCCAAAATAAGATATTATAATACCATTCATATAACAATGATATTCACATGTAATATTTATAATTGTTTACTAGTTACATACCTTAGTTGTAGATTTAGTGGAGGTCCGATGTATTGAGTATCAACACTGCAACCCTAAAATTTTATTACAATCATTAAACTAAATTAGTTAATCTTTCATTTCAATTTAAATTAAATTTAATAAATTAAATTCAATTTAAACATGCTAAAATTTCCCTAAGTATCGACGCCAAAAGCCTCATTCAAAATGTCATCTACCATCGCCAACTCTGTAGCTGTAGACATATCCTATGCACCAGCCTCCTGACTGTCTATGGGGTCATATGTATAGGTCGACCTACAAACCTGACAAGAATGGGGTGGAATCCTACCCCCGAACTCTCCCCTAGATGGTGTTGTACTATAGGACTGACACACTTGATGATACTCTAGGTCAGACAGTTGATAGGTTGTAGAGTGTCCACCTCAGCACTCTCCTTCATGATGGAATGGATAGAAACATGCTCATAAGAAGGCCTGGCGAGTGCTCGCCTCTCTTTCCACTAAGGATCATGGTATGCACCTAATCTATCCTAGTCTGAACCACTGGACCTCTACCCTGAAAGTATCACATATCAAAATAGTTGGGGATTTTGTTGAGGATGAACTTGCAGTAGAGTTTCCTTAAGAAATATTGGGGGGACTTGTTACTGTTTCATGGTGGATGGTCAAAAAACATCCACCATCTATTCTTAATCCCTTGGTGGTTGCACCAATGGATAGGAAACCTCTTTCTATTAAGGTCAAGATTTTGATTTATGTGTGGGTTAGTGAATAGTGAGCATAAACCATATTTTGTAATTTTTTCATCTTTTACTTCTTTATATGATAATTTATCTCCATAAAAATTCCTACACTCCTGCCTCTTATCCGCCCAACCACTTAATTGCTTGATAATTGCATATACATGTGTTAACATGGCTTGAAGTGAATTTGCAAGTCTGCTTCTTTCCAAGGTAGAACTTATAGGATCATTCAACCTCACAATTAACTCCTCAATTTATTTTTTGTTGTTTTCAAATTCCCCCATTAAATTTTGTTGAGTACCAGGAGGATGTTGAGGAATTGTTGGAGGATTTTTTTGTTGTGGTTGATCAGGATTTTGTTCATGTGCTTGTTCACAAGGAGGATAAGGATTTTGATGAGGATTTTCAAGTTGATTATAAACTCCTATAAATTAAATAAATGAACATAAAAAACAATCTAAATTTACCTATTTAACAATAAATTCACAAAAAAAAAACAATGCTAAGTACTTATTTGACCTCCCTATTGACGTGGCATCATCCTGGCAATGAAATTGCAAAGATTCAATGAATAAATTATAATTTTTGATGCTTCCAAAATGTGAGCATGCAATAGCAAGGTTTGTTGGCTGCGAGGAAGAAAAAATGACAGTGAAAATGAAATGAAATGGATTTGCTTTTTTTCTTAATAAGCTATAACATGCTTGTGTTATAACATGTCCGTGTTATAACGTGCTCACGTTATAATGCAAGTACATTGTAGGCTTAGTGTGACCGAGCCTTTGGCTCAATCTCACCAAGCCATAATGCAAGTGTGTTATCATTTGATCGCATTATAACATGCTTGCATTATGGCCTTTCAATTTTTTTAAAAAAATTGGCCACTTTTTGGCCCCCAACTTTTTGCACCCACTCTGATGCTAATTTTTTTTTTCCAAATTATCTCCCCTCTATAGTGAATAAATATTTCAAACATCGAATGCATGAAAGTTGTGAAGAACAAATCAAGTTGGATTTTCCTACTCTTAACAATGGTTAGCATAAACTTTAAAAGAGTTTTGTTAAACCATGTGCATGCCATTTCATTACCAATGATATATGTCAAGGTTTTTTTTTAATCATATACATAAGGAAAAAGATAGTTAAGAAACTAAGAACCTTTCTTGCATGAGTAAGAGTGTTATCAACATCAAACAAAGCAGTCACAACTAGAATTATTTGTGCCATCTTATTGAAGCACTAAAATGTACCTACAAAGGTCAGATGATAAGTAATAATCTATCAGAAACTTGAGGTGCAAAGTTAAAAAGTTTGATAACATTCTTGTTAAGTTTATCCACATTTTTGAAAAAAAAATAGGTGTCAAATAAAGTTACAAATTCATAAAAAATTAGTAAGCAATCTTAATTCACCGCATGGTTAAGAACAACTAAAGGAAGACAATCATGTTATCAATAAACAAAATTAAAATAATACTCCAAGGATATAATTAATAATTTATATATAAAAATTCTTTTAAGAACCTTCATGTTCTCAAATTTTACAATTATTATGTCCAAAATGTTTGTTTTGGAAATGTATGAATTCTCTCTATATGAAAGAAAAATTTGTAGAATCATTAATTTTAGTTCAACCCTTGTGCATATACCATATTCAAAGAAATAATTCCCAAGTCCACACCTGAGTTTAATAATAATAGTAATCTCGACTTCTTTTATGACTTTGTATTCTTTGAAGTTGAAGCTTGAGGTGCAAAGTTAAAAAGTCTAATAACATTCTTGTTAATTTTATCCACAATTTTCAAAAAAATTAGGTGTCAAATAAAGTCACAAATTCATAAAACTTTATTTTGCATAAATAATTAGTAATCAATCTTAATTCACCACATGGTTAAGAACAACTAAAGGAAAACAATCATGAAACCAATCAATGAAATTAAAACAATACTCCAAGGATATAATTAATAATAAATACATATTTAAATTCTTGTAAGAACCTTCATGTTCTCTAATTTTACAATTATTATGTCCAAAATATTTGTTTTGGAAATGCATGAATTCTCTCTACAAGAAAGCAAATTTTGTAGAATCATTAATTTTGGTTTAGACCTTGTGCATATACCATATTCAAAGAAATAATTCCCAAGTCCAACCTGAGTTGAATAATAATAGTAATCTCAACTTCTTTATGACTTTGTATTCTTCGAAGTTCTATTTGATGGGGTTCAATTTCACTTTTTTTGTTGCTAATGTCCATCATATATAATTCAAAATAATAGACATAATTAATAATAGTCATAAAAAAAAGACATGGACTAATACAAAACATTTGTATTTCTTTATACATGTATATATAAAATTAGAGAAATGGAATGCAATTACAATTGTATATAATAAAGAAACATAGCTGGGATGAATAGAATGTAAATGAAACACACAATATTGAAAGAACTAAATTTTGATATTATATGATATAGATAGATACATTCTTCAAGAGTGAGAATTAATAGTAAATTTAAAAACATCGTCCCAAAAAAGAATTAATAGTGAGAACTCTATAGCATGTCACCATCAACACATGGGGATCCACTTAAAAAAATTCTCAAATCTGTTATCAATTGATGTAGGAGCATCTAGCGGTGTAGGGAAATCTTGCATCACCAAAAAAAAGTTGTTTTCTTTATTTTATTTAGTTGTTTTGAGTCTCATGATGGCACTTAAGGGGTATAAGACTGTCAAGTGTCAAAAATAGCAAAAATCAGGCACTTACTATTTTTAGTAAGTCAGCCTAAATAGGCTCATATGAATGTGAAAATTTACCCCAAGAAGCAAAGAAGAAATACATTTCTGGTTGCGAAAGAATCACCTCAATACCTTGCATGGTTTGCAAGAAATTAAAGTTTTTCGTCCTAAGAAATTTCTCCAATGCAGATTCAAATTTAGATAAAAAAATTTGGAGACCCTGAAATAGCTCAAAAAGTGGTTCAACCGACCTACAGTGGGCATGTTGTAGAGCTTGTCGAGAGCTTTCCAACAATATGCAATAATAGCGAATTAGACACCCGGATCAAAAGTTATGGCCCCATGAAGTTGGTCCTCTAAAAAGTGAATTTCATAAGAACTTCTTCCTAGGCCAGAAATCAAATGACGAGACTTTTGGCGCTAAAGAAAAAAGGGGAAATTTGAACTTTCTAGCACACTCTAGGGAAGTCATTGGGGAAAATAAAAACGGTTAAGTGGGGGTTGTAGGAGGTGGCCCTGATAGTGCAGATTGTGGCTCTGAATAGTAGATTTTATTTTCAGAGTTGGTTTTTTTGTAATGAATCAAGCCCATGAGGTTGTAGCATGTAAGTTTTGAATCTGTAATTTCATTTTCTAAAAATAATTGAAGGTAAGTCATTTTTTTGTCTCGTATATTTTGTGTTGGTATCTATTGTTGTGATTTTTGTGGGTTTTCGGTCGTGTGGCCCTCATCAAGTGGTATCAAAGCAAGAGTTCCTGAGCCTATAACAGAGTGTCGAACATGGGGCAGTTATAACAAGAACTGTGTGTGTGGGTTGAGTTGAAGATGCCTCCAAGACTTTCCCAGTATGGCAGAGGTAGAGGCCGAGGTGGTGGAGGAAGAGATCCACCTAGAGACGAAATTAGAGCCCTTAGAAGGAAATTAGAAACCTTGCAACAAGAGGTTTGAAGAAGAGATGTGCAATGAGATAGAGATGACAATGAAGATGAAGCAGAAGAGGAAGAGTAGGATCCAATGGATCTTGGAGAAAGAAGATTGTTACGAGCGATCTCAAGCATTGGGAAGAGACCTAAAATGGAGGTTTCAACTTTTAGTGGAAATCTAAATCTTGAAGAATTGATTGATTGGACAATGACATGGAGGAATTCTTTGAGTTTGAGGAAACTGAAGATCCTCATAGAGTGAGGTTTGCAAAGACAAAACTCAAAGGTCATGCCAGTATATGGTGGAAAGAGATCTAGGTAGAAAGAGGAAGACAAAGGAAAGATAAACTTTCCAAATGGTACAGAATGGTGTCAAAATTGAAGAAACAATTTATTCCAGTTGATTATGAAATGGAGCTGCTCAAGAAGATGCAGAGCCTGGGGCAAGGAACCAGGATAGTGAAAGAATACACAGAGAAATTTCACAAGGTCCTAATTCAAATAGGATATTATAAGGTGAATAAGGAGAATGTCACTCGTTATATGAACGAGTTGAAGCCAAGCATACAGGAAGAATTGGCACTAGTAAGAATGGCCACCATTGAGGATGCTTATCAGTTTTCTTTAAAGGTTGAAGAATGACTGAGCAAGAGCTCTGAGAACAAACAAAGAGGTGGATGTCGTGGAGGAAAGCCAGTGGATAGTCATATGGAGGTCAAAATGAGGATCAAAATAAGGTTTAAGGCTCCATTAGTAGCCAGAACCAAAAAGGAGATAACACCTATCATGATCCTCATGATTAGAATAATGGAGACCAAAGAGGAAGGGGAAGATTTGGATGAGGACCGAGAAGAGGAGGCTTTTGTAGAACATATTTCTAGCGTGGAGAAGAAGGGCATAGAGCCTATGAGTGTCCTCAACATCAAGCGAGGACAAATAGAAGACCTGAGGGTAATGCATGAGTTGCACATGTTGATGAAGATGTTGAGTCTTCACATTCTGAGGATGCAAAAAGAGGAGAGGTTCTTGTTACTAGAAGAGCCTTGTTGAATGAGGAGAAGGAGCCAACTCAAAGGAAAATTTTGTTTTGCACCAGATGTAAGTGTGATGTAACACCCCTCCGTTTTGGATATTTGGATCGGCAAGGTTCTTTGTATGTCTGAGTATGCTTATGATGTGGAAGTTATATGTTGATGTGATGCTCTTTTATTCCGATGTTATCCTTATGACATGATTTGGAGTAACTTAGAATATATGTGATTAAATGATGTTTTATGCTTGTGATCATATCATTGATGTTAGAATCATCAGTTAGTAATTGTGTATTGGTGAAGGGGACAGATTGTATCACTCGCTTGCGAGCACCCTACAATTTCGAGATTTCCTCTTCACGGCATGTTTGATCATAACATACATATATATGTTGCACGTTCGACATGTTCTTTGTTGCAGGTTTGCAGGTACAGGATATCGACTCCACCTGGTTTCACAAGTGTGAGCGTGTTCATTCACCAACGGAATTGATTGGGAGATAGTAGCTAGGTTTTCCGAATCAAATCGTCACCCTAGTCATAGTGCGTTGTCAGGTTGTCGTCGAGGTCAGTAGTTTTAACTTGGTCAGTTTCCCCTTGAGTGTTTATTTAATTTCAAGTTTAAAGTTTATTAAATGACTTGCATAGTTTAATTAATGATTAAATGTGTTTAATTGCAAGATAAAAGTGATTAAATGGCTTTTAAAAATTATAAATGACGATTGTTTCGTCTTATTGAAATGTTGGAAAATTAGTGATTAATTAATTAATTTAATTTAATTAATAAAATAATCTGATTATGAATTAGATTTATTTTATTGACTAATTAAATTAATAGGGTTAAATTAAATCAATTTGGTTGGGTTGGCATCTTTAGATTTTTGGATTAAATCAAAAATTAGAATTATGCTTTACATTTTACTTTTAGAAATAAAAGTTGAAAAGAATTTTATTTGTGAATTGTTAAATTCATTTGGTTAAAGAAATTTAATTAACTTTTGGTTGAAAATGAATTTTATTTAAAAGGATATTTTTGCAAAATGCATTTTGGAAATTGAAAATTGTTTAAGTTATTTAAAATCCCAAATATTTTCAATGCAATGTCTTTGGGGGTAGAAAAGATATTTTTTTGGAAATAGTTGACTTTTTGGCAAAGGATATTTGTGAATTTGAAATTGGAATTTGTATTTAAATTGGAATTAGAAGTTGAATTTGAATTTGAGTTGC
The DNA here is from genome assembly GCA_007258455.2 of Sequoia sempervirens. Classification (NCBI taxonomy): domain Eukaryota; kingdom Viridiplantae; phylum Streptophyta; class Pinopsida; order Cupressales; family Cupressaceae; genus Sequoia; species Sequoia sempervirens. The sequence goes on along the minus strand of VDFB02000003.1, from coordinate 269,061,503 downwards.
AAATTGAATTTGAATTTAATGTGATTAAAATTTGAATTTGATTTAAATGGGAATTTGGGGGAGGAGCTTGCATAAGAAAATGAGGATTTCATTTTCAAAGAAAAAAAAGGGGAAAAATGAAGAATTCAAAGGAGAGAGCAAAAAAAATGGGATTGGTTTTGGAAAAAGAATTGGTGAAGGGCAAGATCTCCATTAACAAAACTTGAAGCATTTGGAGAAAACAAAAGGTTTTCCTTTCTTTCTTTTCCTTCTTGTTTTGGTTTCAATTAGTAAAATTTAGAATCTGTTCTTGTTCCCTTTTCAAAAGATTCAATCATTTTGTGCAATGAAAATACCCATCAAAAGAAAAACTAGTTGCAAGATTGAGCAGATAAATAGTGAAAATTTTGGTTAAATTATGTGAAAATCTTCAAACTGGGGTTTGGAATTTCAATAATAAAAATCCTCATTAAATCTTGTTATGAAATTCGTTCTGGTTTTTTTACCAGAAAAGGGTTTTATTATTTTTTTGTTTATGTTTTCAATTTTGAATGAAATGGTATAAATTTATAAAAAAAAAAAATAAAATTTATTTTATTTGTTTTTGTGAGGAGTTGCTGGGGGCTCACCCCACCGCGCCCCATGGGAGGTGTGGCAGAGGGAGCCATGCCCAGCGCCCTCCCCACGCCGCCCGCAGTGGAGGGAGTGGTTGTGTTAAACACAGCGCCGCCCACTGTGGTGGGTTCAGCTGTGGTTAACACAACCGTGCCACCACTGTGGGTTCGGCTATGGTCAACACAACCGGCTTGCAGCCCTATGGTGAGTAGTTGTTTTCTTAAAAAATTTCGTTTGTTTTTTTTAATTTTAAATATATTTTTAATATTTTAATATTATATTATAATATTAAAATATTATTATATATAGGTTATAAATATATTTTAATAATTGTTATTATATTATATAATATTAAAATATTATTATATATTTGGTTATGAATATATTTTAGTATTTAATATTATATTATATAATATGAGAATATTATTATATATAGTTTTAGCGATAAATTGGAATTGTAAATTGGTGGGTTTAAAATAGAATATTAAAGAATAATTATATTTATGATATGAGCTATTTAAATATAATTGATTTAAGGTGTTGATTTTAATTAATCGAATTTATTTAAGTTATGTCTTGAACGTGAAATTTTGGAGTCTTAAATGATATTTCATATCTAAAATAGAGCTTACTCTTAAATGGTTACCACTTTGGTTTTGAGGAAACGAAAATTGATATTTAATCAACGTTTTATATAAAATATTGACTTTGATTTATTGCAATGATGTGGAATGAAATTTAGAGTTTTGATTAGATAAATGCAAGGAAGGAATACTGTGATTGACTGGGTTTAGGAAATCCGAATATTAGTTTATTTAATTGCTTGAAATACTTTTAATGTTTATTCTTTCTTGCTCTATGTTGGGAGTATAGAGTCATTGTTTGAAGTCTTCCAGATAGGGGATTTGTATCCTATTGTGGGTTGTCTTTATGAAAGTCAACTTTTGATGTGTTGTGAAAAATGTGCATAATTATACCATGTGGATCACCCAGTTTTCACGAACGGGGATTTGTGCCTCCTTGGGTATAGGAGAGGGTAATGTGATTTGTACCTCCTTTGGAAGGAGTGGGTTTTTGTATTTAGTTTCCTCCAATGTTTGGAGTGGGTTTTGTACATTGTTTTCCTCCAGTGTTGGAGTGAGTTTCCTTGTTTTGTTACCTCCTTGAGTTGGAGAGATCGTGTTATCTAGTTTCTTTTTGTGGTTGTGTTGTCGATAGGAGAGTGGCTCTTGGTGGGGGTCTAGCACACAAAGGGGTGCCAGGGTAACTCACCTAGAGTTTAACTAAGTGATAATTTAAATGAATTAATGGGGATCTTTCACACTAATAAGATAATGAATGCCTCTCTTGTGAAGCAAGTGAATGATAAGGCTCGAGATGAGATGGGACACATAGTTTTGCGTGAGGGTCCGGCAGCCGGTAGAGGCAAGCCAGGGTAACCCAGGATGGGGGTCCGGTAGCCTAGGAAGGTTGAGCCAGGGTAACTCATGGCAATTTATGCATGACACTATTCCTATGTCGATAGTTAATTAGTTATTGTACGATGTACATGATCATTGTTCTCTGGAAGCATTGTAACCTCGTGTTAAGTGATGTTGTGACTGTAGTGGCTAAATGGGATTGTGATTGTAATAGTTAAGTGGCATTGTGTTGGTAGATGTTAAGTGATCTTGTGATTGTAGTTGTTTCAGTTCAGATATGTTTAGCCCATGTCTCGTGGTAGATGGTCTTGTGTAGGAATTCCTTGTCACTATCTCCTAGCACGAAGGGAGTGGAACCTTTTTGGATTCCACGTGGTCGGGTGGCGTGCTTCTTAATCCATTGGTTTTCTTTTTGTTCGTGTGGCGGGACTTCCAGTTGGAGAACTTGTGGGTTCTAGTTTCATGTCATGCTTTATCCTTTCAGATGGTTATTGTATTTATTACCCCTCATTGTGGTTGAGGTGGAATTTGTAATATGTAATCTTGATTATTGGATTTATCTCATTTGGAGAATGAGTGTTGTAATTATGTTGTAAACTGTAATATTGGAATCAAGGGGTATTTCATACTCTTAGATGTAAATCGTATAGTTATGAATGGAATGTATGTTGTCTCATTTCCTTAAGTGATTAATGTTTCGGTTTATATTAATGTTTGTTGTGGTTTGGGTTCTAAAGTAATCTTTGTCTCGTGGCCTTAGAGGTTGTTGGCAATGTGTATTCTTCTTACATGTTATTTGTTCTTATAAAAAAAAAAAATTGGTGCAATTTCGTGGTGTATTGCAACTTCCTCTAGGGTTGCGTGGCAGGGCATTACATGTGAAGGTAAAGTTTGCAATGCTATTATTGATGGAGGTAGTACTAATAACCTTGTTTCAGAAGAAATGGTTAGTAAGTTGCAGTTGGAGAGAAGAAAGCATCCGAACCCATACCAAATTGCTTGGTTGCAGAAGGACCATAAATACTTGGTACATGAACAATATTTGGTAAAGTTCATGGATGTTTGTCATATGTTGTTAGGAAAAATGTGGCAGTTTGATTGATGCATAGTACATGATGGACATGCCAACACTGATTCTTTGACAAAGGATGGAGTTCATCATAAGTTGAAGCCCTTGAAAGAGGCAAAGGAAAAGGTATGTAGTAATGCAATAATTTGTTTGGTTGATGGAAGAAAGTTCCTAGAAGGCATGAAGCATGAGCATATGTGTTTTTCATTGATCCCTAGAATTAATAAAGAAGATACTACTAAGGTACTTGTAGACCTGTTTCAGATTTGTTGAATGAGTTTCAAGCTATTATTTTTGATAACGTACTTGAAGGTTTTCCTCCCATAAGAAAGATTAGTCCTTAGATGGACCTGATTCCTGGAGCCATTTTGTCGAATAAGGAAGCTCATCATATGAATCTAGTAGAGAGTGAAAAGTTGAACAAACAAGTGCAAGAGTTGTTGCGGAAGGGATTGATTTAAGAGAGTTTCAGTCCATGTGCAGTACCTGCAGTACTAGCACCAAAGAAGGATGGGGATGGGCGGATGTCTATAGATTCTAGATCCATCAACAAGATCACCATCAAGTACAGATTTCCCTTGCCAAGGATGGATGACATTATGGATTGTTTGAGTGGAGCTAAGTACTTCACAAAGATAGATTTGAAGAGTGGATATCACTAGATCCATATTAGAGAAGGAGATGAATGGAAGACAACATTTAAAACCAAGGAAGGCTTGTACGAATGGTTAGTCATGCCTTTTGGGCTAACCAATGAGTCGAGCACATTTATGCAGCTTATGAATGAGGTATTGAAAGATTTTTTAGAAAAAATTGTTATTGTTTATTTGGATGATATTTTGATTTTCAGTAAGACATTAGAGGGGCACTTGATGCATATCTGAAATTTTTTTGAGAAGCTAAGGGAGGAGAAGCTATTGATTAATTTGAAGAAATGTAGCTTTGTGAAGAGATTTGGTGTATCTGGGATTTGTTGCCTCAGTAGAGGGTCTCAAAATGGATCCAGAGAAGGTGAAAGCTATCATTGAATGGCCTACCCCAAGGAATGTTATAGAGGTAAGATCATTTCATGGTCTAGCAAGTTTTTATAGAAAGTTTATTAAGAACTTTAGTAGTATTTGTGCACCTCTAACTAAAGCGATGATAGGGGATAGAAAAGAGTTTGAGTAGACTATAGGAGTAGCCAAAAGTTTTGATATGTTGAAGAAAAAATTTACAGAGTGTTAGTGTAATTAATTAATTAATTATTACACTAGCATAAGTTAACTTAGGTCTTGCATTTAATTAATTAAGTCCTAGGTTGCATTATTAGATAAATCATAAATAAATGGGATAATATTCCCTTCTTTGTTTGTAAGGATAAGATTCCTTCTAGAAGATGAGTTGTCCTTCTAGAACTTATCTCAACATTTAGTAATCATCTAGATAGGGTTCACATGTTGTCACATGTTGTTAGATCAAGACACATGGAAACATCTCATGCATCTCAGGTTTTTTATTTTGCCTATATAATGAGGCATTTTGTTCATTTGTAACATATCAAATATCAATCCATGATCTAATGTTGTAGATCAATAGCAATCTCTCTTTTCAGCCCTGAGTTGCAACACTTTCTATGTGGTGTAATTTCTCTTGGCAAGATCTTTTGAAGTGTGTACAGCTTCACTAGATGATTCAGCATCCATTATTCTAACAACAACCTATTTTTGCACTTCCAAATTTCAATAAGGTCTTTCAGGTAGATTTTGATGCTAGTGGCACTGCCATAGGAGTTTTTTTAAGTCAAGAAGGTAAGCATGTTGCCTATTTTAGTGAGAAGTTAAATGATGCTAAGAAGAAATACTTTTTCTATGATCAAGAGTTTTATGCTATAGTTCAGGCTTTGAAGATATGGAGATACTATTTTTAAATTCCAAAATAATTTGTTTTATATACTGATCACCAGGCTTTACAGTATCTCAATAGTCAAGGAAAGTTGGATCAAAGGCACTTAAAATGGGTTGAGTTTTTGCAAAGTTACACCTTTGTTTTGAAGCACAGGAGTGTAAGGTTAAAGAGAGTTGCAGATGCCTTGAGTAGAAGGAAATTTTTTTGGATAGAAATGAATATAGAGGTTGTTGGGTTCAATGAACTCAAGAGTTTGTATCCAAAAGACCCAAACTTTGCAGAAGCTTGGAAGGATTGTTAGGAACTTGTTACATTGGTGGGACAACATGGTTGGATTTCTTAATACAAGATGGAATGTTGTTTAGAGGAAGCCAATTATGCATTCCAAGGAGTTCTATGAGAGATAATCTCATCAAGGAGAAGCATAGTGGAGGATTGGCTAGACATTTTGGTCGAGATAAGACCATTGCTCTTGTCAGTGAGAATTATTATTGGCCACAGTTACAACAAGATGTGAAGAAGTTTTTATAAAGTTGTAGAGTATGTCAGATGGAGAAAGGAACAAGTCAGAATACTAGATTGTATCAGCCATTACCTGTACTTGAGAGGTCATAGGAGGATATTAGCATGAATTATGTTCTTAGATTACCAAGGACACAGAGGGCATGATTCCATATTTGTAGTGGTGGATATATTTTCAGAGATGGCACATTTCATTCTGTGTCATAAGACTAGTGATGTTGTTCATGTTGCATAGTTTTTTTTCAAAGAGGTGGTGAGACTAAATGGCCTACCAAAGAGTATAGTTTCAGAAAAAGATACCAAATTTGTTGGTTATTTTTGGAGGACATTGTGGAAGAAGTTGAAGAAATATTTGAAGTTCAGTTCTACACACCATCCATAGACTGATGGACAAATAGAGGTGGTGAATAGGAGTTTGGGTAACCTGCTAAGATGTTTAGTAGGAGATAAGCCTAAGGGATGGGATTTGATTATACCACAAGCGGAATTCACTTACAACAATTTTGTCAATAGGAGCATTGGTATATCACCATTCTAGGTTGTATATGGGAGTAGTCCAAGAATTGCTTCTGAACTAAGAAAGATGGATTCCAGAAAAGTAGTGCTGAGGCTGAAGATTTTGTTGAGCACCTAAAGAATGTGCATGAAGAGGTGAAGAAACATATCAATAAGATGAACTCATAATATAAGGCTTAGGAAGATCAGAAAAGGAGGTATAATGAGTTCCAGGTAGGAGATGAAGTCATGGTTCATTTGTGAAAGGAAAGGTTTCCATTTGGTACATACAACAAGTTAAAGATAAAGAAGTTTGGACCATGCAAGATCCTGAAGAAGCATGATTCAAGAAATGCTTATGAGGTAGAGTTTCCTGGTGGAATAAACATTTCTCTTGTGTTTAACATTGTTGATTTGACAGAGTATCATGAAGGTGATATAGAAGAGGGGTTGATAAATGAACAGTTGAAAATTCTAGCACCTACTTTAGAGAAGGAAGAGATAGAAGAAATCCTTGATAGCCATGTGGGTAGAAGCACAAGAAACAAGCAATATGTAGAGCACTTGGTGAAATGGAGAGGAAGGCCTATTGAAGATTCATCATGGTTGTCTAAGGAGCCTAAGGTTAACTATCTTGGTTTCCCTCTAACTCCTGAAAAGTGATAGGGTCACTTTTCAAATTACCCTAGGTGTCTGATGCAGGAGCATTCAACAATGTAGGGCAATCTTGCATCACCCAAAAAAATTGTTTTCTTTATTTTCTTTAGTTTTTTTGAGTCCCATGATGGCACTTAAGGGGTATAAGACTATCAGGTGTCAAAAATAGCAAAAATCGGGTACTTACTATTTTTAGTAAATCGGCCTAAATGGGCTCGTATGAATGTGAAAATTTACCCCAAGGAGCAGAGCAGAAAAATATTTCTAGTCATGAAAGAATCACCTCAATACCTTGCACAGTTTAGGAGAAATTAAAGTTTCCCTCTTGAGAAATTTCTCCAATGTAGCTTCAAATTTAGATATAAAACTTTGGAGGCCTCGAAATAGCTCAAAAAGTGACCAAACCAACCTACGGTGGGTCATGACTTGTAGAGCTCATCAAGAGCTTTCCAATGATATGTAATAATAGCAAATCGAACACCCAGATCAAAACTTATGGCCCCACGAAGTTGGTCCTTTCAAAAGTGAATTTCATAAAAATTTCTTCCTAGGCCAGAAATCAAATGGTGGGACTTTTGGCACCAAAACAAAAAGGGGAAATTTGAACTTTCTAGAACACTCTAGGGCAATATTAGGGAAAATAAAAAGGGTTAAGTGGGGGTTGTAGGAGGTGGCCCTGATAGTGCAGATTGTGGCTCCAAATAGTAGATTTTCTTTTTTAACAGAGTTGATTTTGTTGTAATCAATCAAGCCCATGAGGTTGTAGCATGTAAGTTTTGAATCTGTAATTTCATTTTCTGAAAATAATTGAAAGTAAGTCATTTTTTTGTTTTGCATCTTTTGTGTTGGTATCTGTTGTTGTGATTTTTGTGGGTTTTAGGCGATGTGGCCCTCATCATCAATGGTGGGAATGTGGTAAGGGAAACAAAGCAAGCAGGGACCTAGGATTTTTCTGAATTTTGAGGCCTATAAATCTATAGACCAATACCACATAAATTGGCTTTATTCAACGGTTGAAGACAGAGATTCAAACCTGCAATCATTATCCATGTCTTTCAATAATCAAACAATCTAGTTTACACCATCTAAGCATTTTCACTCTTCTTTTTACCTTAGATTTAAATTAGCAGATAAAAATTAATTTAAAGCTCCCACTCATTCTCTTTGCCTTGACAAAATAATTTATTAAATAGATTATAAATTATGACTCTGAAGACATGAAAATAAGAATTTTATTTTTAAACCTGATGAAGGCAAACACTTTAAGAATTGAATTTAAGGCACATTAGAAGATTGGTAACAAAAGGAGCTACAATGAAATCCATGGAATTTAAAATAGCTTTTTTGCACAATAATAATACCCTTTATAAATGCTCTCTCCATAAAATAATGGAAATATAAGATAGCAGAGGGTCTAAAATGCAAAGGTGTTGAGTAGATGATTAGCAGATGTGAGGACATATATGGTTTGCAGTCGTACAAATTATGGATTTTGGTGGCTATTATTTTTTGTTAACTTTTACAAAACTCACAAAGGTTAGCTAGTTTAGTCATTAGAAAGACCATTGTTTTTTGGGTTTAATCATTGTATGACTATTGTTTATTATCTTTTTCGTATGCAGTTGTATAAGATATGTTTACAAAGTATTGATATCACGGTTTTGGGGATACTCAATTCTTGAGCTCTAAATAAGATTGTTGCATTCTTTAAGAAGAAAATATTGGTTGTGAGTTAAAGTTTGTTTTTAGGCGTGGGGCGAGGATTTTGAACTGCTTGAAAGTTGTTTTTCCTACCATGAGAACTTTCCCTTCATTTAACAAATAACTAACAAAATTGTTTTACGATTGCATACAAATTCCAAAAAAGTAAAATTCATGGAAACTATGGCAAGTGATTTACCTCAAGATTCTACACAAATTGTGTCATGTTGTCAATGATGCTGATGAGAAAAAATGGGTGGAGTTTACAAGAGAAATTTACGAAACCCTACTACGGTAGAATATTTCCAAATGAGACGAAACGAAACCTATCTCCCTTCAGTTGCTAATTCAATCTATTCACAGTAAATGAAAGTAGATCTAAAAATATCAAGAGTTTGAGGGCTATTGAAGTTCTATTTGATGTGGAGATCAGTGAGATTTTTCCAATCTTGTTGCATAGATACGAAAACAACTCAATGACGATGCTATTAAGATAAGAATAAGATTACAAACAATACAAATAAGAATATGATTTCAAACAATAGAATAAAATAATATAAATAATTCTTCAAATAAATAAGATAACTCAAAAATAAAAATAAAAATAAAATAAACAATATAACTAAAATAATTTTATAATAAAGTAACTAATTATTCTTTTATATAGAAATATTTAAGATATTTATTTACTATATATATACATATACATTGTCTTACATTGACATATCACAGTTTTTCCAATTTAGAAGAAAATAAGATTTGATTTGAAAGGCATATTGACATGCTCACCTCTTTCACATAATCTAATTATAAGAAAGCAATAGAAAAGGAAAGTTTTGAAATGTGAAATAAATTAAATTAGTTGAATTAAGAAAAATATCTAATGATCGTACAATCAATAATAATTTTACAAAGGATGGGGACATTGACAATGCACCTCCATAGCAGAGTTTAATTATAGGAAAGCGATAGAAAAATTATGCTTTTAAATTTTGGAGCGAACAAAGTTAGCTGGAATAGAAAAATAAGGTAGACGACATTGACAGAGGACATTTTTCTTCAGTTTAGAAAAAGAGAATTAGGCTGGAAATAGGGAGACAATGTTAGATTTCAGGATGTAGTTGTTGGGGCCTTGACTATGCCGTCAACAATATGATCAAATTTCACTCAGCTTATCCCTTTCAAAGAGAGTGGATTAGTTGTGGAGCAGTTGGATCGTTGAATTATTGCTTCAGGTAGGTAACCGGCTACACCTGCTCCACACAAATTTTTGAAGAAAAAATATATTTTTATAAAATAAGATTTTTGTTTTAATGTTGTCTTTTTCGTAAGATAATATTTTTGTTTTATTATTGTTGTCATTATTCAACAATATCGGTCTTGACAACAATTTATTTGATACTTGTCCACATCTATTTATCACCTTTTCTGTATGCGAATAGAAGTCAAACTCCACCTCAACTTCTCCAACTGTATTGGTTTTGTAAACATGTTTGCACAATTTCTTAGTGTATAAACTTTCTCAAGAGCTACTCCACCTTTATCAATAGTCTATCTTACAAAATGGTATTTAATGGCAATATTCTTGGTTGTACTATGATAAGCAGAATTTTTAGCCAAATGGATAGCACTTTGACTATTAGGAAATACAATTACCTTGTCTTGCAGTTTTTCAAACTCACCCAAAAGACCCTTTAACCAAATTGTCTCTTTGCATGCATGTGAGATAGTCATCTACTATGTCTCAATAGTGGATAAAACAACTGTTTTATGAAGCTTTGGCATCCAACAATAGGTCATCCTAGAAGAGTAAATACATAACCTGAAGTAGATCTCCTTTTGTCCAAATCACTTGCAAAATATGAACCAACATAACCACAAATAGTATGATTGTAAGTATCAAAGGTGATACAATAATCACTTGTGCCTCTAAGATATGAAAGCACTCATTTCAATGTTGCACAATGCTCTTTACCTAGATTTTCCATGTATCTACTGACAACACCAACTACATGTGAAATATTTAGTGTTGTACATAACATCACGTGCATTAAACATCCTATGGAAATTTAGCATATGGTATAAAAGACATAATCATTTTATTCTTTATTAATAAGACATAAAGTTGAAGAAAAAATAAAATGAAATACTAAAGGGATATTTACTAGTTTCATATCCATCATATCAAAGGATCTTCTCCACATACTTCTGATGCAATAACCAAAGCTTACCATGTTTCGTGTCTCTTTGTATTTCCATGCCCAAATTTTTTTTTTCTACTCCTAGATCCTTTATATCAAAAGTCCTAGCCAATTGAGTCTTCAACCCGCAGATCTCAACTATGCTTTTTCTTGCTACAAGTATATCATCAACATATAACACTAAGATACTAAATAAACCATTTTTCAAACTTTTAAAATAAACGCAATGGTCATACTCACTCGTAAAATTTTGGCTCACCACATGAAGGAATGAAAGTTCTTGTACCATTGCCTAGGAGACTACTTCAGGTTATATAATAAATTTTTGAGTTTGCAAACAATTTTTTTTGAGATCTTGAACAAACCCTTCTATTTTTTCCATATATATCTCTTCATCAAGATATCTATGTAACAACATTTTTTTAACATCTAGCTAATCTAACTCAAAATCAAGTAAAGCAACAAGTGCTAAAATAATTCAAATAGAAACATGCTTAATAATTGGTAATTTTTTTTATGAAAATCAATACCTTTCCATTTGAGAATATCATTTTGCTACTAGCCTTTCTTTGTATCTTTCAACTTTATTATCAACACTCTTCTTCATTTTGTAGACCCATTTGCAACGAACAACTTTCCTACCCTTTGGGAGTTCTACCAAGTACCATATTTTATTCTTCTCCAAGGCATTCATTTCTTCTTTCATTGTTATTTTCCATTTAGAATTTGCAATACCATACAATGCTTCTTGATAAAAACTAGGTTCCCCATCATTAAAAATTAAAGCAACATATGCAACATAATGACCATACCTTTTAGATGGATTTCTAGCCCACATAGGTCTCCTTAGAGAAGCTTGTGGTATTTCTACACATTCTTGTATATTTTCTACATCCTCATCCTCTTTATCTTTAGAAGGTTCTTCTTGCTCCCTATCTTTTGTAGATCATGGATGAGTTTCCAACTAAATTTTGTTGATATTGTGGTACTTATTCCTATTTCATTTCAACTTCAACTATGTATGATTTTATGAGAAGAGATTCATCAAATATTACATCTCTAATAATGATGATTTTGTGGGTAGTAGGATCCCACAATCTATATCCCTTAATTCCATCACCATAACCAACAAAAACATATTTCTTGGATTTGGGGTCCAATTTAGAATGTTGATATTTAAATAAGTGTATGAATCACAACAAAAAAATCAAATTTGAGTAATCACAAGAGTGATCTATCCATATAGGTCTCCAAGAATCTTATAGTTTATTACAATTGATGGTGACTGATTTACCAAATAGCAAGTTGTAGAGATTGCTTATGCCCATAACTCTTACTACAACTTGGCATTACTAAGAATACTCCTTTCTCTCTCTAGAAGAGTCATCTTTATGCATTCAACAACATAATTTTTTCAAGGAGTGTAAATTATGGTTTTATGCCTTTTGATCCCAACTTCTTTACAATAATTTTCAAACTCCAAAGATGTGAACTCACCCCCATTATCTATTCTTAAACACTTGATTGATCTACCAGTACTTTTTTCAACCAAAACTCTATAGTGCTTAAATAAACTAAAATTATTAGCTTTGATTTTAAGAATATAGACCCACACCTTTTTAGATTAATGAGATCTATAAATATCACAAATCCCCCAAAAGAAATTATAGGGGATGTGACCCAAACATCTAAATGAATATAATCTAGAATAACCTTACTTGTATGACTACCTACTTTGAAGTTTTGTTTAGATTGCTTCCCAAAAACACAATTCAAACTAATAAAATTTAGATTTGGAAGTAACGTATGGTAACTTAATAGTATCTTCATGCCTTTCTTGCTCATCTGACCCAATTATTGATGCCATAAATGAGTAGATTATTTGTTTTCCTCATTTATGACTACTACTTCATTCATAATAGTACTTTGTTATATCATGTAAAGGTTTCTAATATTTTTATCCTTTATTAACACGAAATTCCATTGAAAAAAATTAGTGATCCACCTTGACAAGTAAATTTATAGCCTCTAGAATCTAAAAGTCCCAAGGAAATCAAATTATTTTTTAGTTCTAGTATATTTCTTACCTCTATTACCATCCTTACAATACCATCAAAAGTTTTAATATTTATTCTCCCAATCCAAATAGTCTTACAAGAAACTTTATTTCCCATAAGAACAACAATATCATCAATCGCTTGGTAAGAAAAAATCCAATTCCTATGTGGACACATGTGATTAAAAGCACTAGAATATAATAACCATTCCTCGTGATATTGTAAGGTATTATAAATAGATAATAATTCATCAACCATACCCAAACTTGTCTCAACTAGATTTTCTTTGTTTTGGAGTCATCACTGTCTTCTTTCCTCATTTAACAATATTTTTTGAGATGCCCCAATTAATTATAGTGTTAACATTTTATGTTACGCTTTTTCGTTTTTAACTTAGATTTGGATGTACCTCTCGAATATTCCCCTTTTTCTATGGATCGAACCCTAACCACCATTGCTTCTAGTGTGGGGATTTCTATGTTTTATTTTCTCCACACCTCTATAGACAATAAATCTCCTACAAGAGAATCAAATTCAATGGTTTCAATTATTCTAAAGCTAATGGAAGTGACTAAGTGATTCCAGGATTTGAATAATGAACACAATAATGTCTTTATCTTGTTTTCATCTTTGATTTTTACACCCATACTAGTTAATTGATATATATGAGTATTTAAAATATTTAAATTATCAAAAAAAATTATACCTTCTTTCATTCGCAAACTATACAAATGCCTCTTTAAGTAGATTCAATTTACAGTCAATGATTTTTTCATGTAATGACTCTTCATTCTACTACATAAGCCTATTTTTATTTCCTCTCCAACAATGTATTGAAAATAAAATCTTGTAATAAACACAACTAAATTGTGCTAAGATATCTTGTATATAGATCCTCTCAATCCTCATTAGTCATATTCATAGGTTTCTTTGACATTGCTTTGAACTCCTTGTACAATCCTTGTTGCACTAACAAATCATGCATCTTGGGTTTCCACATCTCAAAGTTATTCTTCCCATTTAATTTCTCCAACTCGAACCTTGCATGTGAAACCTTTTCCATTTGATGTTGCAAAAAAAACACCAAATCATAACATAGATGCTGCAAAATAACTAATCTAGTACCACTTTTTGTGGAAGCATAAACCTACAAACTTAAATAATATTGTAGCACAAGCTAGTTGCAAAGAAATAACAAGAAAGATTAAACAAAATAACAGAATAAACTTGACAAGGCATATTTACATGGTAAAACCTTGACAATATGTCAAGGGAACATTCATGGTGCAAAGTATCATTATTCTTATTGCTTAAATAAATTGATTACAATTTTCACACAGCTACTACTATTCAATTATATAATTTCCATTAAAGGCTACAAAGACCTACATGTAATATCTTCAAGATAATAGCAACCATCAAACTTAGAAAAATCTAGATTTTTTCCATTAAGGAAATTATGAATTATCTCTCAAGGAAAATATAGATTTCCATATGATAATCTCTTTTTTTTATTGTTTTATCTTTCTCATAATATAATATTTTTATTTTATTGTTTTAATTGTTTTAATTTTTAAGGACACTTTGAAAACTAGTAAAAATTCTATATTAATTAAAGAATAGAAAATAATTCTAGCATAAATTGTGATTTTAGCTAACTATTATCTTATAAGTAAAAAAATTATTACAATCTATACCTATTTTCAACCTCACACATGGAAAAAATAATTAAATATTATTATCATATACTTATAGTTATACTCCATCCACCTATCCCAAGAATAAGAGCTTCCTAAGAGTGTTATTCCTCATTGTTCCAACACTCTCTCCACCAAACCCAAGAATAAAGGACTCCTAGGTACACTTGTCCCTTATGTCTCTCATGGTTGCAACTACTTGCTAATTTTAGTAAATGCACCCTAGTCCTTTACATTCTAACAACTCCATTTCAACCCTCCATTATCTACTTGATCTTATGGAAATACACTCATTCATCCTCCATTATTGATCTCTCCATCATATCTCAAAGATCCATTGCCTCTTTCAAAAATCATTAAATTAAGGCACCCTCTCATTCATCCTCCGCCGTTGATCTATCTATTTCATCTTAAAAATCCATTAGATCTTCCAAAAATCTATAAATTAAGGCACCCTCTCATCTATTTTAATCACCTTTGAGCTAAGTATAAGCTATCAAAATAGTTAGTCTTTGAACAAAGTAACATCCACAAACCAACTATCATTGGAACAAGCCAAATCAAATTAGAATTTTATTGTTAAATTTATTTAATAATGTTGTTTATCTATTTCCATTCCTTTGTTGAGCTCTATCTAAGGTTTGTAGTACTTTGGAATAAGAATCTTGTTCTTTGTATTTGTGTCCACACCTCTATAAATATTTACTGAATTCTTTTAAAAATGTAGCATTTCAAAGGAGAATAGCTAATCCTCTATTATATATTTTTTTTAAATTAAAAAGACCATTTTGTGTGTTCCCCCTATTTGAGCCTCTTAATCATCATAATTTATTTAAAAAATAGTAGTTTAGTAACTAAATTTTAAGTACTACTAATTTTATTCTTATCATGTCTTGAAATTTTGAGCATAGGTATCTTGGAATTATTTGTCAAAGAATGTTTTTTGCTATTTTTAGAAAGAAAATTTAACTTCTAACTCCCTTTTGATATCCCATTTTGATGCACTTACCCCCAACTATATCATCTCTTATATTTAATGTAAGACTATCATGAAAATTTATTTTTTCTTGCTCATCTAATTGTATTTGTATTATTACAAACTCATTTTCCTTCCAATATATCATTAAATATATTTAGAATATTCATACCATTTGTCACATGGCCTTCATAGAAAAATAATTCAACATAATGCTAATAAAATAATAAATTGCTAACATGCACATATTAGATGATTTTCATGGTAAAAGAGATGGGTATGAATAAATTCTTTGAGGTCATGTTGACTCCTTTATTATTCGTGAGATGGAAAGATACAAAGAAGGATGACTAAAGGGATAAGTGATCACATGTATTCTGGATCTTTTAGGTAATTGACCTAGAACTAACAAACATAAGAAGATTTAAAAAAACCCATTCATCACAAAAAAAAAATAAAAAAATCCTATATATGAAAATAAATAAATATTTATTGAATATTTAGGGGCCCACTCCATTAATATCCATAAAAAGAGGATGAATCATGTCCTCACATCTATTTGAATTCTTATCTTTAATGTAAGACTATATTGAAATTATATTTTCTCATGTTCATCTCATTGTATTTTTATTACTACAAGCTCATTTTCCTTTCAATGTCATTAACATTGTTTCTACAGGATTATTTTACAAAAGATTCTTAGAAATAAAATTTTCTTCATAATAATAAAATAATAGCATGTACACATGCCCATACTAGAAGGGTTTCACATGAAAAGAAATTTGTATAACTAAATTTTGGAAGATGTTAATTCCTTTATTTTTTTAGGATAGGATCTGAAGTAGAATGACTAAAGGGATAAGTAATCACATGTTACCTATTTCTTTAAGCCAACTAAAGCTTAAATTATCAAGAAAAAATACAAATAAGAAGCAATCAATGTAGAATTGTAAAACACTACATGTTTAATAACCACCTCTTAATATTTGAGATTTGTAGGTGGCAATTTCTATTAGGAGCTCATTCATTCCTCCTTCCTTATTACAAAAAACATGTTAAAATAAGGATAATTTCAATACATATGACATTATAGAAGAAATAATTATTAATTTGAAGAATAATTGTGTGTATAGGGTATGTGCGGGATCATCATGGAAAAAACAGGCCCTTAAGTGGCAATGAAAATTCAGAAAAATCAGAGTTAGGCAACTTGACATAAAAATTTGAATAAGTTATCTATATTATTTCAAAAATATGTAAGAATAGAATCTGTGGCAAATTCAATGTAGTTTCTAAACTACTAAGTTTATTTTATTTTTTTAAAAGTCTATTTGGTGAAAATTTGAAATTTCAATGTAGTAGTACTTAAATTTCAAGGAAAAAATAAATAGTTGTCTGTCTGACCACCCTAACCACAATAAAATGATAATATTTTTTTATAATATTTTAGATATAAGTAGAGGACTCATGTCCAGATGTGACGCATATTCTTTTGTAATTTTTTTCCAAGTAAATAATTAATTATGAATTTTTTATTACAACTTTTAAAAAATATAAAAACTCGTATGTCCTGACCACCTTAACTTGGTCAAAAATTCAAGGAAATTCAATTTTTTTTAATCCTATAGTATGTGAAGCATAGAATGTGACGATATCTTTGATTCAAAAAATAAGATACCATTTGAAAGTTATAGATATTTTTCTAATCAGCTTCTATCAATCAGGACTTTAGTCAATTCTAATAGAAAACAATAATAATTATTTCTATTAAATTCAAAGTAAAGAATAATTTATATTGGTGGAAAGTTAAGAGTCTCCTCTACAAACCCTTTTCATTTCATCAATTTTGGCTAAAAATAAAGTCGTCAACCACATGGACAAAGTCTAGAAAAACAAGGTGAGTTGTCAAACACATTTTTTCGATTGACTTCTTAGGATTGGCATGTCCAAGCCAAATACCAAAGAAAGCCCAAGGCTAATCCCTAGGAAATAAATTCTTT
>VDFB02000003.1:269000297-269034355 GCA_007258455.2 Sequoia sempervirens | reverse complement strand
CAAAAACTCTAGCATGGAGGAAACCTGACAAAACGGGCTCTGCAGAGTCAGGAAGCGGCCATGTAGGAAAGTAAGCAGATAGTCATGCGGATCATCAATGATTAGGAAGTATTTCAAAGGGGTCCCTTAGGAACCCTTCAAAGGAAGAGAGGTCCACTCAAGGGATGTGTTGTTTGAAAAATGAGGTCTAGTTAGCTAGTTGCAAATGATTTCACTCAAGATAAGATCTTTCAAAGGGGCTCCCTCGAGAACCCGCCATGAAGAAGGGGTCCACTCAAGGGACATGCAATTTGAAAATAGATGTTTTCTTTCTCAGTGCAATCCATCATCAAGGAGTCCTTTTGAAATACGTTCACTTCATCAAGGAATTTGAAGGGAAGAATATGGCCTCACATGAGGGGAAGGTCAAAGTTATTCCTACTTCGAAGGAAGGTTTCCAAATCCTTTCTCTATGAACCCGTGATGAAGGAAACTTGTTCCATTAGGGTTCCAAGTTGTGAATTCAATTTCGAAGAAAGTTTTATGAGGATTTTTGAGAAAAAATTTGTTGGCAACGAATGCATTTTCTAAAAAATTGAAATGTTGAAGAAAGGTGTTGTCACACATGAGAGGGAAAACTCAAGCAAAGAAGAGAAAAATATAAAGAGAAAGTAAAAGAAAAAATAATACAAAAAAAGGGTAGAGGGGGATCTGTTTTAGTAGGGTCAGATCTATCTAAGCTTATATGAATAACAAGTAACCATGGTGCAAGGTGAAAAATCATCAATCCCCAACTAGATCGGAAAGAATGCATGGAAAAAAAAGTAAAATAAAAAGATTGGTTCAACATGGAAGGGAATCCTAAATGCCCCTAACACTTTGCATCATCCCCAATTTATCAAAAATCAAGCACAAACATGGAAAAATGATGATACAAATAGCAAAAGGTTTATGACACAAAAAACTACACCTGTATCCAAGCACCAACAGGGGTGACAAAGGTCGTCCAGGCACACATACCACGATCATGGGGGGAACACACACACAAAAGATCAAGAAGAGGCATCCTCCTAACATTGATCAGCCAAGAGGTCATCCACTTCCCACTCTAGGTCATCGTAGGGGGAAGGAGGATGAGCCTATAGTGGTGGGATGTTAAGAGGAGGAGCGTCCAACCCTCTCGCAATAAGGGCCAAGGAAGAGGGCCCCTTGACATCCTCTCCACCGAGCTCTTATGGAACTAGGGTTAGCAATTTTGTGAAGATCACTGACAAGTCCAGAACTTCATCCATAAAGTTAAAAATTCACCCCATAGGAGCACCATGTCTAACTTCAATGGATGGAGCAGGTTGCACCTGAGATTCACCGCTGGGCTCACAGAGTGACTTGGGAGTGGTGACAAACTTAGGAGAAGCCAAAACTAGTTCTATCACCAAGATAAAACAAGTCAACATGGGGCCCCCTTGTAGAGAAGGTAGGCTCCTCTTACGTCCTTCTCTACTAGAAGGGCCACACTCCACCTTTTTCTTCGTCAGAGGAGATGAACTCCCCACAAACAAGGTAGAGGCACAGAGGAAGAGGAGGAAATAACTGTAGCAAATATGACTGAGGCATTAACCATATCCACAGGCTTTGGGAAAAGCTGGATATCCAAAATGAACATCAACAAATGCAACTCCACCAAAGGAGTGATGAACACCTATAACCCCTTGGGGTAAAGGTGCATTCATACTCGCTATGGAGGTTGGAGGCAATGCAGAACTAAACTGAAGAGAAGCATAAGGAAGGGATGAGGGTGACACGGTAGGAGGCCTTGAAGCAGGGGCAGTTGTCTCTTCCTCCCTTCTTTGTGAGGTGGCCTTCTCAACTAAGAGGGCCTTTTGCCGAAACTTACGCTCGCTTGCAAGGCGGTTTCTATGACTCTTGGAGCTGGAGGCCAGAGGCTACGAAGGAGCATAAGGCTCCTGCTCGACCATGGGAATTTCCACTACAATCATTTCTAGAGGAGGAATGGATTCCCAGATGGGAGCAGGAGGAATAGGTTGAGGAACAGCAGCAAGAGTCAGCTCAAGAGCCTCGGCAATGGACCTCTTCCCATTTACTACCTTAGAAGTAGGAGCGATACGAGGCTGCGGATCGAATTCTCTTTGGGAACCTTTCTTTTTGCCATATATAGATAGTACCACAGTTTGGGGTATTCATTAGGGAGATCCATGATCCTGAGCTTGGGCCTACGCCAAGGAGTAATCATCAAAATTAGCGAATAGCCATTGGGCTAATTCATCTAATACTCTTCCCAAGAAAGGGGAGAGGATGAGGAAATCCAAGAGGAGGCAACCTTCTCTTTATCTTTACGGGGAGGAGATGGACTCAGTAGGGACTTCTCCTTTCCTTTTTGGAAAGGGGGAGAAGTCGATACAGGCTTCTCCTTCTCCTCATAGGAAGAGGAGGCAACCAACTACTACATCACAGGAAGGGTCAATTTTGGTTGCCCCTCACCCCAAGTCTTATGCTTTACATAATTCTTGTAAAGTATGTATGTTCTTGGAGGAAGTGGACCAACTGGGGAGGGTCAAAAGTGATCCAGCAGATATCCACCACAAGACACCAGGGGCCGATATCCAATGTCATGCACTACATGCATGACACCTTCATAGGAAAATTTTAAACACTTGTGAATAACGGAGGCGACTCCATTCATGGAAGCTAACCAAGGGATGCCTAGCTTCAGCCTGAACAAATCCGACTCTAGGATAACATCAAAAATTGTGTCAACAGACCTGGGTCCAACCAAAATAGACAAAGTTATCGAGTCATAAGGTTTAAAACTCATACCATCATTCGTGCGAATGGTAGATTTTATTTCTTCATATTTTTCCTTTTTTAATGAATTTAGTACTAATGTTTCCTCAATGATAACATTTACGCGACTCACAGGGTCTATCAAGACTCCTATCACAATGTTACCATTGACACGAGTGGGAATGTAGAGAGGCGAGGGTTTATTGTTTAAGGGAAAATCTTGTGATGTGAATGTAATGTCTAGCGAACCAGGTGCAAGTGGAGAATTAGAAGTCACCGTGACCATGTTAACATAAGCCCTAGGTTGAGTAACAAAATAAGCAAGATCTACAATCATGTTAGCAAAGTGTGACAAAGACAGGTATGTGTATATCTACAATTCACTATTAGCATTTGCCACTAATTTGTTAGAATTTTGTTTATTCCCATTGAGATGAATGGTACCATCCTCGATGTGGTCCTGTATCTCATGACGCAGCCACATACTGTAACATTCGGTATCATTCCCATTAACCTAATGGTACTGACAATAAGTGTTCCCATGATACCAATTAGGGTAAGGTTCCTTAACAGGCTTAGGACTCGACAAGGTTATGATATTATCCTTCAACAACTTTTGCAAGATAGAAGAATAAGATTATGATAACTTTGTGAACTTTTAGTTATGCCTGAGGCCATTGTTGTCAGTAGCAGAAACTACATTCGTAACAACCTTACCTTTCCTAGACATTGATACAATGGACTTTCCCTCAGAATGAGAGTGCAAGGAAGATCCCCCAAATTGAACAACCATCTATTGGTATTTTCGTAAGGCTGCACACAAGTGTGTGAAAGAAGGATATTTCATTAGGGTTAACTTCTCTTGCCAAGGCATTTGTAAGTTCCCTATGAATACCTTTTGCACATCAGAATCGGGTAGCTAGTACGAGATTTGAGAAAGGAGCGCTTAGTAGCTTGCTATGAAATCAATGAATTTTTCATTACTTCTTTGTGTACATCAGATGAGATTCAAAAAAGGTCATATTTGGCCTAATGTTTTCTTGAAATTGTCTAAGGAATTGATTTACAAGTTAATCGAATGAGAAAATGGAATTGTTGGGCAAGGAATAGTACCACTCAAGCATTGTGTCCTTGAGAGATCGAGGAAAAATTTTAGCCATCAACTCATCATGATGGAAGAAGTTTGTGTACAGGGTGTTAAAGGCATACACATGCATCTGTGGATCCCCTTTACCACCATACTTTTCAAATTTAGGTATCTCCATTCCTTGGGGGAAGGGATTGTTTAAGATCGCAACCAACAATGGGTTGTGTTGGAAGAAGGGCTAGAAGATAGGCTAAGCAAAGACTTGGGAAATACTCGCTAACTGGCTCTATATCTTACCCATATTCTGAAAAATAGTGTTCAAAATGGGTTCATTAGAAGATAGAGGGCCAGAGGAACCTCCTCCAGAACCACCGCCAAAGCCACCTCCAGAACCGCCACTGATGTGACCTTTGCCAAAACCGCTATTGGAGCCACTGCCACCAATAGGGCCTCCACCAGAGAAACCACCATGACCTCCACCAAAGCCACCTCTACCAGCACCACCTCTGTTATCAAATCCACCACCACTACCAAAACCCCCACCACTCATCCTGCCAAAACCTCCACCACTAGAGGTAACAAGGGGGTGAAGCTAAAGCCCAAGGGGACCCTATTTACTTTGATAGTTTTGGATTGTTCAGAGATAGGAGCTATATTGATAGAGGGGACCGCGTCGGCCATATAAACGGATGTGGGAGGCATCGATACTCCTAACTGTCACTCGCGCTCTTCGAAAGTGGCTCCTTGTGCAAAGCTAGAACTGTTTGAAGGGGCACATACTTCAACGAGACCGAGGAGGCTAGTTAAAAGTTGTATGCTTGTTCAATATTTACCCATCATATGTTTTAACTCACTAACAACCCGAGTAGCTCTAGCCATCTTTGGATTTCTTTCCAAGTGATTTTCTAAATCACCTAGTCCTCTAGCAAGGGTGGATACATATTTTGTAGGGATCTGAACGGCCACATGCTTTTCCATTGATGATGGTGTAGGAGACGCAAGGGGAGTGGGAATGTGATCGGTCTCATCAATGAATCCCATCTTGTTCCTCAACAATTTCTCCTGTGTGGCCACACTAATGGTAGGACCAAAGAAAAGGCTTGTAGATAACCCAATAGAGACCTTCGTCCTTTCCATCGAGAGGTGTCATACACTTCTCCTAATGATATACCCAAAAGTTGTGGATTGGGTTGTGATGCTCATAAACCTTCACAACACTCAGGAACACAACAATCATGAGGTACACGAGAGAGGTCTCAACACCAATGGATGAACAGACATTGGTTCACGTCGGGTTCACCAAAAATGTAAGAGAGGGGGACCACCATGTGCAAGGCCCCAGGTCATGAAGGGTCAAGATGTGGAAGGCTGCCCTAACTTACCTCAACTAATCGAGGTCTTAGGATATGAGGATTAGAATGATGAGGACTATAAAGTCCTACAACCACTCTATAATCTTAAGATTCTAAATGAGGCTAACTGAGCTAGTTTTCAAGCTCAACATTGTATCTTGGATAGCTCTCTTTCCAAGGATGAGAACGCAATGCACTAGCATTTGTACGAACAAAGGACCAAAAGGATAATGCGAACTAGAAAAAAACAAGCTAGCATCCTAGCTAGCAACTTCTAAAAGAGAAAAACAACACTATGAAATACGAAAACAGTGTTGTCATAATAGTGAGGAACGAATTTTAGCTAAAATCACATATTTTTAGAAAATATAATGATTTAAGCCTTAAAAAGTTCCATTTTAAGGATTCCAATTGAAGAGGGTTTGATCAAATCACCTTAGATCAAACCCCCTTGGATAGAACCTCGCTAGTTTTAAACCATACCTATAAATGCATCTCCTTTACACCTATCAAAATGCTGATAAAAAATCACTTTTGATTTAACTTTTGGGGGATCAAATGAATTCATTTAAAATTTATTTCAAATGATTATGGTATTCCTTAGAACAAGCTATCCAATGAATATAATTTTAATATGTTGTGGTTTTGTTATGTATTTGTTTTTTAAGTTTTATTAAACATAGGTTTTTCATCTAAAATGAATTTCTTTGTTCTTCACATGTGGAAAAATAGAATATTATAAAAAAAAAATTGAAAAATATGAGTGCACCAATATTGAAGTCCTTGATCCAACAAAAAAAAAAAATTTGACATATACAAAAAAAGTTATGTTATACTTGCCTGTGTTTGAATTGTAATTTGTTTGACTTTGAAAGTTGATTAAGGAAACAATATTCATTAAAAACTATCTAACTAAGTGGAAGCACTAGATATTAGAGTTACAAATCTAAATTTGAAATAATTAGAATTTTATCCTTCATGGAAAAAAAGTTATGCTATATAAGAGGCCACTTTTAAAAATGTTGTTTTCTGAAAAAATCAATTTTCGTGGGAGATGGAAAAAGAAGTAATTTGATTCCAAAAATTTTGAAAAAAATATTTTTAGAATCTACAGAGAAAATTTGATGAGACTCTAGTTTGCACCATCTTCAAATTCCTCACAATTTAGCTGCTATAGGTGCTCGAATGTGAAGATTTAGTTACAAATAATAATTTCAGTGTCCAGTTTGGCCAAAAATTGTAAACCACTATTATGGGATCACCCAAAAGTACAAACAAAAGTGATAAAGAAAATATACTAGAGCTAGGGTGATGAAGATTATTTCGTAGAAGAGTTTATTCACTAGCTAGCTCCTCGAAAGCACATACTCCTATACACAGAAAGAGGAAAATGTTGGGTGGTTGTATAGGGGTCTGCATCAGTCAAACCCCCATTTAGGTGTTTCCACTTCCACAGACAACCAAGAAAGCAAAATAAAGAGAACAATATAGTAAAGAGCACAAAAGCACTACAAAACAGTAAATGTGCTAACTCAACCAAGTGATAGAGGAGAGGAAAGGGAGCTTACCACCTCCACCAAGAGCACTCAAGGTTGCTTGGGGGAGAAAATGAGAGGGCTTGAGCCTCTGCTACAATGGTGTTTCGTTCCCAACTTGCTCTACCAAAGTGATGGAGTGTTGTGTTTGTTGCAATGAGGTGTAAAGGTGTTGCTTGAAAGCTTGAAAGTGAGTGCAAGAGTGTGAGAATGGATGTTTGAAGTGTGTAGAAGATTGTTTGAATTCTTATAGAATTGAAATGCTTGTTCAAGGAGTGAATTTGAAGGAGGGAGTGAAAGAAATGACCATATTCAGGTCGGTCAGCCAAAGGGGGCGTTACAACTTGACTCCCAATGAGAAGTGTAATGCCTCTGCAAGTTCAGCCGCAAGAATCTACTAGGAATGTAAGCGCGTTGAGCGGACGTCTGTGCACCACACGGGCATCCTCGACAAAAATGCCTCCACCAACACTCAAAATAGACACTAAGTGGGATGCAAGCAAAAGGCTTAGGTGGAATTAAACTTTTGAACTTGGTTTTCTAAAGTGGATAAAGGAAAAAAGGGGATTTGCACATGGGGTGCAAAATCACTCCTATACACATACATACATATACATATATATTTAATGGAATTAAAAATAATACATTTTTAATATATTTTTTTAATTAATAAATTAAATTTACAATGTTACTCTATTCTAATGTAGTTAAATTTACAAAGTTACTATTTTCTAATATAGTTAAATTTACAAAGTTACTATTTTCTAATATAGTTAAATTTACAAAGTTAAAAACATAGTTTCTTGTTAAAATATTTTGTTGAATAATTACATCGAGAGGCAATCCAACAATCTGTGTAAATTTTTTGAAGCTTCATTTAAAATGACATGCACGTGGAAGTCATGTGCAACTACAATAGATTTGATGAACAAAAAAATTAAATAAAAGAGATTTGATGAAACAAAAAAATCAAATTACAAAGATTTGATAAAACAAAAAGAACAAATAAATAAATAAATAATAAAAATAATTCAAATATTTGCATAAACTAAAAGAACAAATAAATAATATTTTTGATCGCAAAGAAAAATAATTTTTTTTATCACAAACATAAATCAATCAAAAAAAAAATAGAAAATAATAACTCTTGACCTATTTTATTACGTCGAAGGCGTCCTACGCTTAGTATTTGCAAGACAGTTTTACCTCCGACGGTCTATATTTCTCGATAGGAAATTTCCTGCTATGAAATCCATCCTAGGTGTTCATCATTTTTACTAGATGAAACAGAGCAGAGTAGTTATTGCAACTAGAAAATATCTGAGGAGAAGTTGCACTAAGCTGGGAAATATCTGAGGAGCACTTATTGCAATGGTCTAGATTGCTCGACAGGTAATCGCCTGCTATGAAATCCATCCCAGGTGTTCATCATTTTTACTGGATGAAACAGAGCAGAGCAGTTACTGTAGCTGGAAAATATCTGAGGAGCAGTTGCACTAAGCTGGGAAATATCTGAGGAGCACTTATTGCAGAAAATATCGACATTGTTGACAGCACGACAAATTTAGATCCCAATTACTATTTGAAGACAGATATCGGTTTCTTTGATATATATTTGCTTTGGTTTGAAGAAAAATTTGTGTTTTAGTTGGGTTTCCGATATTAGGGTTTTCTCATCGGCATTGTTCACAGCTCGACACCATTTGTGCAGAAAATTCAGGTACCTTGTTTTCCCTCTTTCAATTTTTACCTACAATTACTTTGAGATTGTTCTAATATTTAATAATTGACCAGTACCAAGTTCTACCCTTTAATACAGAGCAAGTTGTTCATAATGTTCGCTAGCATAGAAATTTGGATGATTTCTTTCAGATAATATAGTTGAAAATGCTCTCATAGACATTTTTTGAGTAGTTAGACTGCTTATAAATACTCTGTCATAGATTTAAAATTGCCTCTCACCAGTAGCAGGAGACATGGCAAGACAATAAACGCATCTCACTCTTTCATCAAACTGCAAACTAAAACTAGAGACTCATGAGGAGAATATTTTAAAGCTAAGTAAATTGGGGATTATAATTTAGGGATTCTTCTACTGTAGTGTAGGGCGTCTTAAATATAAGACTAATTTACAAGTATTTACATTATTGTTTCTCTCCTTTGGCTTCCTAATGTCTTAGTTGTATGCATTTACTTCTTATATATTCTTCTGCGCCCCCATTTTTGCACAAGTAGGGAGAATGGTAACGGAGGCTGCGGAGTCTATTTACACCTGCCAATTGCATATGCTTTAGATTTTTTAAAGCTTTGGCTATCCTTTTGATTTTTTTCCATGTCTTTTCTTAAATCACAAAATGAATCAATTTTTGTTTGGTTGTGTAAACATAAAATCAAAATACTTGTTGAAACCATGGCAACAGACTTACCTCAATATTCTGCGCAAATTACCTCAATCACTCAACACTTGCGATGACATTAAGGCATTCTTTAGAGTCAAAGTCTACAAATTTAATCCCAAGAGGGGTTTGACAGTGCTTTATGCAAAGCAAGATAAGGCACTAGCAAAGACCATAAAGAGAGGAGATCAAAGTACAGTCCATCTTGCAACAAGGAAATTTATATGAAAATCAAACAAAAGAAGTGTGGCAAAGTTTAGAGATAACATAACAGTGCCATGCATCATCGCACCATCATTTGAAGGTAGATTTCAATAGATGTGAGCTGTATCTCTGCTGTGACTAGGTTTGTTCACTATGGGGCTTGAGTCAAAATTGAGAAACAAAATGCAAATGTGGTCAATATACCAAAAATAAACTGAGGAGTTGACATTAACCCTTTTGACTGTTGATTAATCTCCTTATTCCACTACCTCTCTTATATCATACCCACAGTCATTTTGTGTGCTTGTTCTCTATGTGTCTCATTACATGAAATTTCATGAATTGAGCTGATGTTGCCTGAATTTTTCCCATCTTTTCCTTTTCCCCAATTTTCAAACATTGGGGATCCTTGAAAAGGCATAACATGAATATTTGATTGGGGACATGATAAACAAGGAGTTTTTTCTGGTTGTGGTTTCTCAACTTGTTTTTCTAGACTCAGAAATACATGACACAGCCTCTGCTTGTTCTAATGTTTAGAGATAACATAACAGTGCCATGCATCATCGCAGCATCATTTGAAGGTAGATTTCAATAGATGGGATCTGCATCTCTACTGTGACTAGGTTTTTTCATCTGTTGTATGTAAAGTTTAGTATAAACCCAGATGTAACTCTGAGACTTATAAATTTTCAGCTCCAAATATATCAATAAATGTACTCTTTCAGCTACTATGGATATATGAAATAGAATAGGGGTTTGTATATTGTGGCTTATTCCAAGTATTTGTTCTCTATCCATATCAATGACTTTAGATTTTATATTGTTCACACGCATTTTCATAGAGTATTTTATTTTTTGTCCATATCAATGACTTCAAGGGGAGAGAGTTATCAAGTAAATTTCCTGAAGCGGATGGCTTGATGGGATATTTGGTAAATACTCGTGGTAAGTTGTTATTCTCAATAGGAGATTAAAAACTACTTAGGATACTACAATCCAAAGCTTCCTTGCCATTAGAAGAGGTTCCTCCAACAAAATTACATCGAATGTTATTAATGTTGGTTGTGGAATGGAATATTCATGGTTGAAATACCCTTCAAAAGGCTGGTTAAATACCTCCCTAGAAGTATGAAGTAATAATGTATGCCAAAAAATAAAATTACTTGATTTAGTAAAAAAAACCTTCTCTTGGACAAGGAAAAGCAGATCTGGACAATAAAAAGATTTTTTTCCGTCCTCTTATTCTTGTATTCTATGAAATCTATTTATTAATAGATGGGAAGAGTTATGTTACTATTTTGATTTGATCTATTTATGATTGTTAAAAGTTGTTTTTGTTAGCAGCTGCCATGCTGTTATCTTATTAATTTGTATTTTTGAACAACAATTCTACACGTCTTTCAGTATTTTATTCTTATATATTCTAATTTTTTAAAATATTATGATTTTTGAATTTTACAATTCTAATCCTGCCATTCGAGTTGAAGCCACAATCCTCCTTGCCTCCTCTTTCTATTTTTGTTGCTATACTGAACTCATATGAGTTCAAATTTTCTATTTTTGTTGCTATACTCAACTCATCAAATAGCAGATTGAATGAAACTATCATCCCAAATCAACATTCAGTGAAAATAGAAAACACAATTTTATCCATTCTTGGCAATTCATCAAATATAATTTTCAATTGAAATTTAAAAATCAGAACTTGTGAATATCAAAATCCTACTTTCCAAACATTTTAGCTACACAGACTACCAAAATTTCAAATGCCCTATTTCTAGCCCAACTCAATACCTAGTTGTTGATTACCTTATTAGCTAAACTAGACATTTTTTTAACATCAGGCCCAACAACACCAATCTTTTTATTGTTGCGGGTGCCTTATATGGATTTGTAATCTTCTTAAGGAGTCAATATTTGTTCAACTATGAAGCCTATAGTTGTAGTGGAGAGAACTGTGTTCTACAGAGAAAGGGTTGCAGGACTGTACTCTGCAATACCCTATGCTCATCAAAATTCCTAGTCACATGAAAAGCACAATATATACCTATAGCCAATTCAATTTTCTATCCAAGTAAATCCCTTTTTTATGTGCAATTTTCTTCCAATTCTCATGTTTCTTCATGTCAAGTAGACCACTTTATCTATATGGTTAGTTTACTCGTGTTGAAATGTGTGTGGGTTCCCAACCTCACCATGATGTGAATATTGTGGATACAACAAAATATTGAAACAAGGAAAATATATGGTTATTGTTAATTTATAACAAATCTGAATAGATTGTAATTGAGCTTTCATGTCATTGAAGAATTTATTATCAACATTGACAAACAATAGAAGTTGTTAGAGAAGAATAGTATGTAGAATAGAACTATGTTTTTTTCATTTTTATATTTGATGCAGAAAATTCCAAAATGGTGGTTCTGGTACTAGTGAATATGCCATGTTTCTTGGACTGTGTATGGTCTAATTGCCTCACAGTATGGAGATGTCATAGACCACTTAGAAGTGATTGGTGAAGGTTCCAAACCACTAAATCGGTTTCTAGAGAATTATTTTGGATACAAGCATGATTTCTTAGGTAGAGTCACTGTAGTTTGGATAGAAGCATGATTTGTTGTAGCATGATACAAAACCCTCTACACAAGTTTTTACCAAAAACGTTTCAACTCATTCCCTTGGACTATGGAAATTCCATGTCTTTAATCTGACATTTGTTTGGTACTATCACTGGTTTTGTGGGGAAAGCAATGCTCTCAAATTTTTGAAAAGTGACAAATGTGGGGCTTAATCTAAAAGGAAAAATTATGCAATTCACATACCTCCAATTATGGAGGTTAATTGGGTATCAAATTTGAAAAAGCTACTTGAATTCCCTGTCTGCACCATGCTTTTTCTTCTTCTAGTCAGAAAAACTTGTAGGTTCCATTTCCATGACACTTTATAATCTACTACACACTCCTTGCAATGGTGTTCAAAACTCCTAAACAAGGGTAGGATCCTCGAAATATGTTTCAGGTAATTTCTTCCTATACTCTCCAGATTGGAAGACAAAATCAAGCATATGAAGATAGCAGTAAGGATAGAATATGAAATTAAGAGCATGTTGCAAATAGTAGGACATTATCACCACAATTGGGCTTTCACATTTTAAACCACGATGATCATAAATACAAACTTTGGTTGCTATTTCAATTGCTACTTAATGTCTAAGTATTGGCTTTCCATTAGTTATAAACCAGAACCTATCACTAATTGACCTTCCACACATTCAGATTTCTTGATCAATTCATCTAGTTTAGGGCCATTCATTGATACCACATTAGCCACAGGCTTCAAATTTTGAACCTTGGACAAGAGCTTTAAGTGACTGGAAAGACTATTTTTCTGAGTTTTTGAAACTCCAAAATTACCAAGAAAACAAGCTTGCTTAGTTTTTTAAACCTCCATATTAGCAGTAACTCTGTCACAATTCTCAACATTTGAGGCCTCAGTTGGGCTTATGCAAATTTCAATCTCAACCTTAACTTTAGGTGCGACTTCTTCATCAACTATATTAGCAGCAACTCTGTCACAATTCTCAACATTTGAGGCCTTAGTTGGGCTTATGCAAATTTCAATCTCAACATCAACTTTAGGTGTGACTTCTATTTAAACTTCCAAATTATTATGTGTTACGATGCTTCTTTTGAAAAAAAATTTATGGACAATATCCATTGGTAAATACCTTTTCTTTTTCCCTTTATAATGTTTAAGATTATTCTCTTTCTTTATAACATGTTAAAAAAAAAAAAATATTGGCATATGTTTTAGTTATGTTTGCCTCATGTTTTTCTCCTTTAGATATTTAACTCTCCACATGTACAATCTTATGTTTTTTTGACTATGTTCTTACATATACTATGCACATTTATTGTCGCTGTCTACCAAATTTAAAAACCTCCACTCAATTCTTAAACGTGATGTATTTTAAGTGAGACATAACTCAAATTTTAACAATGGCATTCTAAATTAGCAAAGAAAGATGATTTACAAAGCCTATCCCTCCATATTTAGTATGCCCACTTTGTTGATGTGTATTTTGGAATTTTTTACATTTTTAAGCAAAATCCTTCCAATGCCCACTCACAATTATAAAACATATCTACAGTGCTTTACTGGTGAAGGTAATGACTGGGGCAAGTGAGTTTAATTTAATGGGTGAAGCCACATAAGTGGTTTAGACTTTTGAAGAGGAAGGAAATTTGAGAAAAAACGACCTCATGGCAAAAAAAATGGTTTTAGGGGTTCGCATGAACCTACTTGTTCGACCGAACCATAAAGGGGTTCGACCGAACTAGGGTTCGACCGAACCCATTAACTATTGGGCCCACATTTCCCTCCCAAAAAACAAAGGAAAAATGCATATTTGTGGGGGTTCGAATGAACCCTAGTTCGCTAGAACCCCTGGGGGTTCGCTAGAACCCCCCTGGTTCTAGCGAACCCCCTTTTTCCCTAAATTTTTAATGTGTTCACACAAAAAACCTAAAATTTTACGCTTTCAAGCTCCGGTTGGGGATGAAAATGGGGGAATATTTAGAAACCAAACTTGGAATCGAGTAGCCTTCAGAACGAGCTATCCAATGAATATAATTTTAGTATGTTTTGGTTTTATTATCTATCCGCTTTTTAAGTTTTATTAAATATAGGTTTTTCATCTAAAACAAAAGTCTCTCTCTGCACAAGTGGAAAAATAGAAGATTATAAAAAAAAAAAATTAAAAATATGAGTGCACAGATATTGGAAGTCCTTGATCCAACAAAAAAAAGAGAAGAATTTCGACATACATGAAAAGTTATGCTTATAATGGTCCCTATGTCTGAATTGTCATTTGATTGACTTCAAACCTTGATTAAAGAAAAAATATTCAATAAAAACTATCTAACAAAGTGGAAGCACTAGATATCGGAGTTAGAAATCTAAATTTGAAAGAATTGAATTTTATCCTTCATGGAAAAAAGTTATGCTTATATGGTGTGGCCACTTTTTAAAATGCTATTTTGAAAAACCAATTTTTGTGGGAGATGGAAAAGAAGTGCAATCTGATTCCAAAAAAATTGAAAAAAATATTTTTAGAATCTACAGACAAAATGTGACAAGACTCTAGTTTACATCATCTTCAAATTCCTTACGGTTTAATCGCTATAGGTGCCCGAATGTGAAGATTGTGTTAAAAAAAAATATTAGTGTCCAGTTAGGCCAAAAAGTGTAAACCACTATTGTGGGATCACCCTAATATATTATATATGTCTATTAAAAATATTCATTATATACTTACAATTATTAATAATAACTATATCATATTAACTTCACGTGTAAGTAGTGTAAGTACAGTATTTGTTTAAAACTCATTCCTCAATACACAACTCACCCATTTTGTTTATATATGTATGTCCTCCCTCCTCTTCTAAAGCTAACAAACTGCTAAATTTTCTTGATTGTTCTGCCTTACATTAACTTCGAATCATATTTCATGGTTGGATTGAAGGTTGCGCACAAATAAGGTTATATGTAGAGAAGTAAAGCTCGAGTTAACATCAGGAATGGGAGACATAGGAAAGATTTCAGAAATTTGCTTATTTTTAAGAGGATTTTCATTTATACATATTTTTGAGGGCTTTAACCCCATAAATCCATATTCTGCCCTCGATTACCTTTTCTGTTGTGCATAATAGCCTTTATAAAGAGGCATGCACAGATTTAAATTTATGAATGTTTGCAACATCCAATCAAGTTTGTAAGCATCATATTTCATGTTCTTCAACCTCTTCCTTCATTGCAATTTGCAAACATTACATATCTTCAAATCTCTCATAAATTGATGAAAGGTCTATTCAATAAAGAGTTGTTTGGTATTCTTAATTCTATGCTTTTTTTCGTTGATCATGCACACACGCATTGTGTCTTCTCATTTTGGTCCCAAATTTATACTCATTTGCAAGCAAGCACATAAAGCAGTTTGTTGTTTTTGTATCATCATTGGTTGGTGAGATGGGATTCATTTTCTGTCTGTCGTCATTGCTGTCTTAATACATGATTTGAAAATGTTTGAATAAGTAAATGCATATTGGACTTGGGTATTGCACTTGAATTTAAGGCACAGTATATCTATGTATTCTAAACCTTCCATTCATACGTTGTTTGCAGTTAATGAAGTTCTAATACATTTCTTTTCAATATATATAGTGTTTACATGTTGCTTGTTGGTACTTCCACTTATTTAAGGGTTACTACATTATTAAAGTGTTTGTAACTTTGCTATTTACTAATTACATACACTGTTTTGCAGGTAATGATCAATTTGGTCTACTTTTATGGGATGTGTGGAATTGTCAATGAACTTTGCTTCAATGTTATTTTACTCAGGTGTCTTACTTGTTTTTCTAACATTTCCAAAAACTTTCCCTATTTTTTCTTCCCACTTCCTTACCATCCTTTTCCTTCTATTGACAATGTTCAGCCCATCGTGGAGTTGTTTCTGTTTGCATAAATTTTTGCTACCTGAATACAATTTGGCTTTTTCCAATCGTTAGGTGCTATTAAATTGCTCTTTGCAAGAATTTACCAAATTATCCCTACAAAAATGAATCCAACATTTCCTTTGATATGGTACAATCATTTTTGTGTATTGCAGAAAGCAGCACAAATACTACCATACCGTTCCTGCCAACCATCCACTACAGCCATACATTTTTCTATTAAAGATCAATGTAAAATTTATCATGCTTGGTGTCGATCTCAGTTACACTAGGAAGGAGACGCATAGCAAGGAGTTTTTGTGTAGTGAAGCAATAGAAAGATTACATGACACTCATGTCCATTAATTTAACTTTACAGAGAAATGTGGGACTATAAAAGCAATGGTTGCCAAACCTACTTTAATCTTCAAATGTTATAACTTTATACATTCTCAATTTATTCCAGTTTTACTGCTGCTTGTACAAAACTTTACTTCCTCTTCTCAACTAACAGGACTTCATCTTTATAGCTGTAAATTAATTTTACCTTTCTAATTTTCAATATTAACACAAAGTTCTCTAAATTGACTTCCGCGTACCCATTGCACCCCAAAGGTTCGATTGCTAGTATATATTAATATATAATATAGACGGTCATGCGTATTGCGTAGATAGGCTTCACTCTTTTAATATTCATTAAGAGGAGACTTTTGTGCAAAAAGTTTGCTGTTCGTACCATGAGACAGGTCACACGTTATTTCCTAAATGACATAACTAAATGCTTCGATTACATCCACTCCCTTATTTATTCCTCCATTCCCAATTCTTTTCCATTCTATTGCCTACTGTATTTCCTGCTTTCTTGTTTTGATCTACGATGCCTGCCCTTCTATTGTTCGTTTTGATGCTTTTCGTCTTTTCAATCTCCGCTCCTGCTCACCCTCTCAATAGTCTCTCTCAACAACAACTGCTCTTGCGATTCAAAGATGTCATCTCCAATAACAACACTTTCCTGCCCGACTGGACTTCTCTTCTTCCCCTCTGCAATTGGACCGGCCTTACTTGCGATCCCTCTTCTCACTCTCTCCTCGCCCTCAATTTATCTGGAATGAGTTTAGACGGTACCATTTCTCCTCTGCTCGGTAATCTTTCCTCTCTTCAGTCTATCGATCTCTCATTTAACCAACTTCATGGCAGTATTCCGCCCGAGCTGAGTCTCCTCGTAAGTTTGAAGTTCCTTTATTTGGGAGAAAACAATCTCACGGGTACCATTCCACCCTCTTTCAAAAGTCTATCCGCCTTAGTTGAATTGTATGTAGAAGAAAATAATCTCTACGGCCCCATTCCCCCTGAATTGGGAACGCTCACTCATCTGCAGATTCTTATCCTTAGTACGAACAAATTATCAGGTATCATTCCCAACTCTTTAGGAAATCTCTCGAAATTGAATAAATTAGGCTTAAATGAAAATCAGCTTAGTGGACATATTCCATGGGAAATTGGTACCAAGCTCTCCAATTTGGAAATTCTCAGTTTATGGGAAAATCAGCTTAGTGGAAACATACCAAACTCCCTTGGAAATTGTTCCAAACTCAAAAAACTTCATTTAGGCATAAACCATTTCAGTGGAATGGTACCAGTGGAGCTGGGTAAGTTGAACCTCCTTACCAAGCTTCACCTACACAGAAATCAACTTGCTAGTGACAGCAGTAATACATTGGCTCTTGTCACTGCTCTCACAAATTGCTCTCACTTGGAAAAATTAACTCTCTCGTATAATCATTTCACTGGTATATTGCCTCCATCCATCGGTCAACTCTCTACCAATCTCTATGGCTTGTATTTATCAGGCAACATGATAAGCGGAACCATACCTCAGCAGATTGCCAATCTGACAAACTTAACCGAGTTATATTTACACAGTAATCTTTTTAGCGGCAATATTCCATCTGGAATGAAAAGATTATGTAAGTTGGAAAGATTACATTTGGGCGGGAACAATTTAGAAGGAAGTATTCCAAATGACATAGGTCAAATGCAACACCTCGGCCTCTTAAATCTTAGCTATAACCAGTTATCTGGAAAAATACCAGATTCTCTTGATAGCCTCCAACAGCTAAGGCGTCTTCATCTTCAGCACAACGAGTTATCAGATGAGATCCCTGCTAGTTTAGAGGGATGTGAGAAGCTGGAGCTTCTTGACTTGTCTTACAATAAACTCAGGGGAAAGATACCTCGCGAAGTTATTGCCAACCTTAGAAACCTCCAATTCTACCTAAATCTTTCATGGAATTCTCTGCAAGGGTTCTTGCCACAGGAGATTAGTAAAATTATAATGGCTCAGGCCATAGACATCTCTGGAAATCAACTTACTGGGGTGATTCCAAATTCTCTAGGAGACTGCACAGCATTAGAGCAGCTAAATCTGTCCCACAATGCCTTTGAAGGTCCAATACCAGATTCACTCTCCAAATTACAAAATCTCGAGAAAATGGATCTTTCTGCTAATTTTTTATCAGGTTCAATCCCAATGTCCCTTGAAAGTCTAAATGCACTTCACTACATGAATGTTTCTTTCAATAATTTGTCAGGGCAGATTCCAGAACAAGGGTTGTTTCCAAATAGAACTGTTATAACATCTTTTATGGGAAACCATGGCCTATGTGGACCAACAAAATATTCATTGCCTCCATGCCCAAATCAGACTCAAGAAAAACATTCAATTCTCAAAAAAATAGTCTTCTCAGTTGTTGGAACCATTGCATTTATATTATTCTGCTTCATTATAGGCATGGTATGGAGGCATAAACTTTCAAGAAAACTATTCCGTCCCTCAAACATTATCTTTCAAAGGCTCAGCTATGCAAAATTTTCTTATCAAGATCTTGTCATTGCAACATCTGGATTTGATGAGTCAAACTTGCTTGGAGTAGGTAACTTTGGATCAGTCTACAAAGGAATTTTGAGGGATGGTAAGATAGTTGCCATCAAGGCTCTTAATTTGCAGACTGAAGAAGCTCATAAGAGCTTTAACACAGAATGCAAAATGTTAGGGAGGATTCGGCACCGTAATCTAATCAAAATCATTAGTGCGTTTTACTTCCCTGACTTAAAAGGTTTGGTTCTTCAATATGCCCCTAATGGGAGCTTGGAAAAACATTTGCACCCTGACAGAGATGATCAGAACTTCTGTAAATTGGGATTTAATGAGTGTTTGAACATTGCTGTAGATGTAGCCCATGGAATGGAATATTTACATCATGATTGTCCTTTGCAAATTGTACACTGTGATTTAAAACCTAGCAATGTTCTCCTGGACGCCAACATGACAGCCCTTGTGACTGATTTTGGTATATCCCGTTTAATTACTACAAACCCCATAGATTCACTGAGAACAACAACATTTGCACTCAAAGGATCTGTTGGTTATATTGCTCCAGGTAATTTTTTTGAGTTTTCTTTATATTGGCATCATCATTTCTTTTGATAGCTTTTTAAAAGTTTCATGAATAAAATTATTGCAGAGTATGGATTGGGTGGGAGTGTTTCTATAAAGGGAGATATTTATAGTTATGGAATTCTGATATTAGAGATTGTTACACGGAAGAGGCCAACTGATGACATGTTTGTGGGAGATATGAACTTGCAAAAGTGGGTGAGGTCAGCTTTTCCAAACAGACTGGCAGATATTGTTGATAGTGGGCTCATGAGAGATGTGAATGAAAACATGAAAGACAGCAGATGTCTTCTTTCTTTCATTCATGTTGGTTTGCTTTGTACTAGTGAATCACCAAGAGAACGACCTTCCTTGAGAGATGTAGCCAAGGTCTTGGAAAGCCTCAAGACATCTTTCATGGGAGGTGCAACTGCTTCGAATTTAACATCTACCATATCAGACCTCGTGCATAATAGCTATCCAGCACAAACATTGGCATCTGACAGTTATAGTTCTACATATTAGATGATTTTACGTCTATTAAGAAGTTTTAGTCCTTTATGTTTCAAGTTTGTCTTCCATCACAGGCTAGTTTTCTTTCATGTAAACAGAAAAACCCTCCCCGGGTCAATTTCTAGTTCTTTGAGCTTGTAAGCTGCCAGAATTCACTGTGTATCTGCAATTCCAGTTTGAGAAAATATAATATACTTACTGAAATACTGCAACAACGTGTAACATAGTGTCTTACTTATAACAATTCCTCTCATAATATGCAGGTGCTTAAGATTTTTTTCCTGTTCCTTCTTTGATATTCATAGGTCTCTGAGCTAAAAACATGAGATGAATCTGGATGCCATGTCAAGGGTGATAAATTGATGTTCAAAGAGGATAAAGCATGAATAAGAATATAAAGATCATCCAGTTTTGGAGTTATATGAATGATTTGGAACAGTAAAATAAACGATGGATCATGGAGTTGGGTGCGGAATACATCAAATTTTAGACCTATAATCAGATATAGTATAATTGCATATCTCATTTAATTGAGCATTGAAATCTGTAAAAATGTCTTATATTGCATCGGTTGCATCATAGTTCACAAGCTTTCCCAAATATTAGACTTTTGGACCTTCTATAGAAGGATCGAAGAGCTTGACAAAGAGGATTATATCACTTTATCAATATGGTATGAGTTGGATTTAAGGTCAGCCTACTATAAAAATTTCCTAAGTTATTTAGAGAGTTCAGTTTTCTCTAGCTACTTGGTGCAGAGACTCACTATCATGTAATATTTTGGCGTTGAGATAAACGTTGCAACTTTCTAAAATGGATTAGATGGATGAATTTTTTCAATTTCAGTGAGAACAGATTTGTTACATAGGCTATCAGGCCATGTGTAAGATTGTACGTTTTGTATAATTCTCAATGTTTGAATATTCTCACCTACAAACCTAATGCTGCACTGTTGTCCTGTACAATTTCATCCCAGCCCCACTGGTTAGAAAGTAGTCGTAATTTCCTTTAAATCGTGATATAAGATTTGTCTATATCTGCAACTATCTCTTTATTAACTGTTCATATTTTCAGACACAGTCTAATTTAATGCACAGGATGCCCATTGTGTAGATATTTATAGCAGCTCTGAAATATGATTCTATGGAATATTTCATTAGGGAACATTTTTTATAATTACAATATGATTTTGTTGTGGAGAAGTTTAAATAATTTTGTATAATAGTAGTGTAGATACAATTGAAAATGAAAAAAAAAATAATAGAAAGCAAAGACAGGTTGTAAACTTTTGAAGTGGAAAATTCAGCTTATTTAGAAAAATTTACTATTATAAAAATCAATCATTTTTTGATATAATAATGAATATTTCTTACTTTACTTTTAAGAATATGTAAATATAGATAACCATATTGAAAATGATTTTATACATTGCATAAAATCATTAAAAAAAAAAATTATGAATACTTAAAAAAAAAATAGAAAAATAGAAAAAACTAAAATAACATCCAAAAAAAAATTCTAAGATTGATTCCACCTAACTATGAAAAGTGTGCAACTCCAACACCACCAAATATTACTTCTTCTGAAACACATTAATATATCCAAGCACCAATACCGAGGCTACATATCAACCAGCCACTAAAAATTCAGAGCGAGGACTCTCTTTAATCTCTTTAAACCTTAAGAAGAATGATAGGACTCTTGTCTCCCACCATGAGAATATTCTCATTGGCCTTCCCTAGTGAATTTAAAGTTTAATCCCTATTATTGAATTTCTTGTTTAAGGTCTGACTTACAAATCAATCAAGATAGCTTTGAATTAGAACTGGCATACATATACTAGGAGTTCCGTGTAGTAACACACAACAATGAGCTGATAGGTGGCGAGTGACATGAAAGGGAAGTGATGTGCATACACTGTATGTGGGAAAATATTCGAATGTGAATGGCATGAGTAGGCACAGTAGCTATATGCAGATGTAGATAATATAGTTAGACATTAGGGAATCTAACAAACAATACAATGGATTGCTAAATATATTATGGGCAATATTGAAAGTAATTGAGTGCAAACAATATTGTATCACCTTTTTCCCTTACAGTTTGACATTATTATTTTATTTTAAATTATAATGGGGATGAAAGCAAGGTGTTAACCCTAATGGGCTATAAGGAGGATATGTATATAACGGTTAAAGTGTGTAAGCAATAGTTGGTGAAGAAATAACTTTGTAGATTATACATATATACAAACATAGAGGGTTGGTTGATGAACAATTGTATTAACATTCAATCAATTATTTGGTGATAAGATCATATTTATTGGTAATTGGTTTGGCAGCATAAATAGTACTATTATGCAGTTAAGTTGTTTATTAAAGAAAAATATTATAATTAATTTTGAAATGATTTCATTAAGTAATACCAGTATCATTAAGTTTTATTAGTTAATCAAAATATAATATTATTATGCATAGGATTTAATGTCTAAATTGATGACATTACTAATGTGCAATCAGTTGTGAAATAATAATGTTGACATTAAATTAGTTGAATTCATCATTATATAACCCCACCCCATAATTTAGCCATTGCATCAATTCTTTATGATAGAAACTAAGAATCTTTTCATAGCAACTAACAAACAATGCTAGATCAACTATACTTAAAACAATCTAAAAGTAATATCAATATCATTAAGTTTTATTAGTCAATCAAATTATATTATTATTATGGATAAGGTTGAATGTCTAAATAATTGATGACATTACTAATGTGTATTTAGATGGGAAATAATAATTCTCGCATACTATTAGTTAAATTCATAATTATCTAAGGACACCCCATAATTTGACAACTGCATCATTATATAAGCCCACCCCATAATTTAGCCATTGTATCAATCTTAAAATAATATCAATATCATTAAGTTTCATTAGTTAATTAAAATACAATATTATTATGGATAAGGTTGAATGTCTAAATAATTAATGACATTACTAATGTGCATTTAGATGGGAAGTAATAATTGTGGCATAGTATTAGTTGTATTCATGATTATATGAGACCCCATGATTTGGCAACTGTATCAATTGTTAACAATACAAACTAAGGATCTTTTCACAACCACCAACAAAGTATCATAGATGAATTTTGGTTAAAAACAAGTTAATAATTTGTGTGATGTAGAGTATAAGTACGAGAAGACTAATCAACAATGCTCAATGGAATCTAACATAAAGTGTATAAGATCAACTATTTTAGTCCATTGTAATCATAAGCTTAAACATATAAAAAAAATTATGATCCCCGCGTCAGAAAGATAGCAATCTATACATACAAAATACAAAGTAAAAGTCAACACAATGATGTCATGCCCAATATTTTTTGTTAGAAAAACCTAACATTTTTTTTTTTTAAATACAAGAAGTAAGGTATGTATCTCTTTAAGTATTTGAGATGAAGGAATATATCTATAGTACACGTTGCACACCTTCGTACGGTCGCCTCTTAACTTGAGTGTAGGACATAACATAAAGATGTCATTTCCACATTTTAATATGGATATAAAATTAGTGTCACACACCCTTTTTTTGTAATTTACTTCTATTGAGTTCTATAGTTATTTGAATTTAAGAACTTATAATACCCTGCCAAACACTAACACTTAACTTGAACTCTTTCCCTTGAAAAATTCCTAAGGATTCTTATCTACCTCACTTATCAATTTGTCTCTTTGAAGAGTTGATCCTAATGAAGTTGGTTTGTGACTTAAAATGACTAATCACAACAACTTAATTATCTTTTACTTTTGAGCTCTCATCTATAATTAATATGAGATAAATTTTCTTATTCAAAACGATGCTCGAACATTATAGAATTAAAATATGTTAACCTTAAATAGGAGGTTAAAATTTAAATCTCCAAATAAAATTACCAAGCTAAAATTTTAAGCTTCTAATGATAATTGAAAAAAATACTTGAATTTGTACGTTTATAATTTTTAGGATTTTATCTCAAATTTAAAGCTCTCTGACAATATTACATAGTGTGTATATATAATATACACATTATAATAAACATTTTCATAGGAAGATTTTAAATTCTAATTTACATAAATTTAAATTGCCAAACATATCCTCATATTTAATTACATGATGATGGCCATAATGATTATATCATTAAATCTGATTATTTATTATATACATATGATAAATACCTTAAAATATAATTCAATAAAATAATTACTCACTCTTATTTATAAAATAAATGTAAATTTTCTAATATTTAGTCATGATTAAATTATTACTCACTTTAAAAATAATT
This sequence comes from Sequoia sempervirens, assembly GCA_007258455.2. Taxonomy (NCBI): domain Eukaryota; kingdom Viridiplantae; phylum Streptophyta; class Pinopsida; order Cupressales; family Cupressaceae; genus Sequoia; species Sequoia sempervirens. The sequence continues at coordinate 269,010,225 of VDFB02000003.1, read as the reverse complement.
CCTTTATGATTTTACTAATATGACAATCTTTAATTCACATTAAAGTCTATTAACCTAAATTACCAAGTTTTATGCTTGCAATAAAAGTGAAATAAAATAGGATAAAATGTTAGAATGAAACCCTAGCTGAGCACTATATGACAAGTGCCCTAGTCCCTCCTTTTATTTTATTTTCTTGTTTCTATTTGTTTCTCTATGTAGGTCTAAGAGGATAGGGGGCAGCAGAACATTTTCCTAGAGCTTGAAGGATGGTAGTTTGCAGCCATCCATGCCACATAATCTCCATATCAAATAGATGAAGACATCGTAGAGGCTTCTTGTTTAAGTTCAAAATGACATACTCACATTTTAACTGGCTCTTTACTGTGTCTGGTGTGCATAATCTCCTCAAATACTTTGAACAATTCTTATTTTAAAGATCTATAAGAAATGTATAAAATTTAACTCCTATAATTTATGCATGCACAGTCACTAACACTGACTGTTTAAATTTTTCCTCATTTTTTTGTTGTGTGCAAAGACACAACACCTTTTAGAGGGATGATTAAATTCGATTTCCATTATATATTTTGCTAAATCTGCCACAAGAGTAGATCCATTCATGAGATCTCATTCTAACTGTGTTGCGGGAAGAAAATTATTCACATATGTATATGTATCCTCATTTTACATAGGGATTTTCTTCATATTACAGGGATCTCTGTATTTATTTTTCTATATTTTTCTCAGCTGCACAACATATGTATTTTTAGATGATATTACAGAAGGATCTGGACAGTAAGGGCTTGGAAAAGGGTTTTCCCCGCAGGTTTTGGAAGCTTAAAACTGTATTATATTGTTTATTATTTTATTTATTTTTTAAAAAACAATGAAGAAGCCCCCTCTTTTTATTATCTTTACCTTTCTTTTTCTTCTATTTTTAATTAAATCCTTTTTGTTTGAATATATACATACATAATCATATATTATACCATGTACATAATAAACTAGAATATGTGATTCATACTTTTGATGAATATCTAAATACATATGGATATTTATTTATTTATTTATTTTATATTCATATAAAAGAAATATTTATGAAATATATATATATATAATATTTATTTATTCTCATCCAAAATGATTTATCTAGTAATCTTTTTTAAAAAAATTGATCCCTAGATTTAAGGAATAATTTTTGAAATACTTTTAAGAAAGACTTGTCATGATTATGTAATATGAGTTGTTTTTTTTTTTTTTTTTTTTCTTTATCAAGATTATTCGTGGGTTAACATATATTTAGAAATTTATATTATTTTTCTTCAAAGATATAGAGTTGTTTAAAATTTAGAAAGTACTATTTTACAACTTTAGAAGGTAAATCTTTTTACAACCTCAACAATTGTTTTTTTTTTTCATTTATCCAAAATAAACATATTATATCAATATATTAGTCATTTTTAAAGCAAGAACTTGAAAATAGTTCTATTCTAAAACAATATTTTATTCATCAACTAAAAGGTCATATTTCTTATTTTTAAAAAGAGATATAATTATATATGTACTAGACTTGCTTCAAATATGCTTTACTATAACTCTCAAATATTTGTAGATTAAAATTTATTGAACATGTAACAAATATTATTCTTTTATTCATATTCAACGACCTACAAAACTAAACATTTTCTTTTATTTTTATTTGTTTACTTAACCCACACCAAAAATTATAATATCCAAATAAATTTTTGTCAGAGGACTTAGGTTACTCATCCATTTACAAAGGAACTATAATAATTCTACATAGTATTTCTTTCGAATATTAAATAAAAACCACTCCCCATCCTCATAAAATTACTTTATACATGTTTACAAAATATTTTCTTCTCCATGTCACAATAAGATCAAAACACTTTACATAAACTTGCCATGTTACAACTTGTACTTAAAATGACACAAATAAAATTTGAGGACACAATTACCTTATATTCCCAAGAACAAGACTTGCTCTTATTAAAAATAATATTAGGAAGACATTTTTATAAGAACATAAAATATACCTTGGTCTTTATATTTTTTAATTTTACAATAAAACACTTGTCCTCAATATTAGAACAATATATAAGAATACAATGAATAAAACACAAAAGAATGAGGCTTGCTCACCACCCTAACTTAATGGCATCATGAAGCCTCATGGGCTCTAGCCATACCCCGGAGCAAGATACAAATGACTACCAATGATCTAGGTAGAAAGGTTACAATAATAGCTTAACTACAAATTTTTGTGTCTATCCATTCACCAAACAAATTCTAAATTTACATACACATAAACTTAATACTTTCTCCCACTTGATTTGAAAGCCGTCACAAAATAACACAACACAAAGCTCCTACTCAAACAACTGATAGAAATGAGGAGAAATTACTTATCTCCACCATGTTGCATTTTGAACTCCTCCTTTACATGTGAGGGCTCCTTACTTCTTTTCCAATTTTCTTCTATTCTTTTTCCCCAAACTTTAAATCCTTCAAAAGAGTTCTCCAAGAGGAGAAGTGGGTAGCATCAATTTCCTCTTTTCCATCAAAGTATATAGGAATTCAACTTGGATTCACTTGAATGGGAGAATGACACTTGTCACTTTCTCATTCGATCTTTCAACACATATCCCCACAAGTTCTCACATGTGTGAGACTTTTGGAGAGATGGGGAATGTACAATGACACTCTACCCAACATCCCTTACAAGGTGGTTTCACACATGTGAAAGCCTTGATGCTCTTCCCAAATTCATTAATGAACTTTGGGGAGTGTGGTGGGAGAGTGACAAGTCACTTCTCCCAACTTTCAAAAACTCAAATTCGTCACACTCTTTCAAGTGGACTTTTGAAGGGTCATATTATGTCTAAAGGACAAAATCACATGTCCAAAGGGTCACCCTTCCATAAGTATAGGCCCTAGGGGTCTATTTTTGCACTAATATCAATAAAATTGACCAGATAACACTCAAAATGGACCACTTTAAAGGCCAATTCGAAATTCAAAACCTAACTAAGGATTTCAAATGTAACACCCCCACCATGCAACCCTAGGGGAAGTTGCAATTAACAACACAAATGTAATAATTTTTTTTTTTTTTTTAATACAAAAAGCATGAAGGTTCACTACACAATGCCAACAACCCCTAAGGTTACGAGACTAAGTTTACATCAACCCAAACATGAAACATGAATTAAAACCATTACATTTAATTGTTTAACAAATTAATGCACATGCATTCCATCCATTATAAAATTAAATCAGAGACATAAGAATTCCGCATGATCCCAATAATAATCTTTACAATATGATTACAACACTCATTCCCCGAATGAGGTAATTCCAAAATACAAGGTTACAATTTACAACTTCCACCTCAATACAAAGAGGGGTAATAAATTACAATGATGACTAAAAGAATTAAAACATGGAAGAACATGATCCCATGAGCTCTCCAACTGGAAATCCCATCCACACGAACAAGAAGACGACCCAATAGATTAAGGTGTACGTTCCACCCAACCATGTGATGTACCCAAAGGCTCACCTCCCGTGCTAGGAGATAGTAACAAGGAATCCTATACAAGACCAACCCCTAGACACAGGCTAACTCACACTAACATAACCAAACACATGAACCAAACAACCATAAGGATAACACAAGTACAAATGCAACATCACTGACATAGGTCACATTACTTCCAGAAATAACACAGATCGAGTATGATAAGAAGACCATACACTTAAAACCAAATACCAATTGTTGTTGTAGAAAGAGTGTCATCACATAGTTCATCATGGGATCTCCTCTGGGAATCTTCCTAGGATCTGGCCCCCACTATGGGTTTCCCTGGTGGCCTCTACCGAATCCTGGCACCCATGCTCACTCATGCAGAATCAAATACCTTTGGTAGAGACAAGATAGATGACCTTGCCATTCCAAGCCTTCCTGTCTCATCCCAAGTCTATACAAGCCCTTGCATCCATGAGTGAGGCTCAATTATCTTAATTAGTGTGAAATACTACCTAGCTTCTAAGTACATTAATTTAGTTATCACTTGATTAAACCACTTCTGAAGGTTTCCTAGTTTACCTCTTTGGGCTCTGGCCCCTAACAGAAGCCACTCTTCTACTTGAAAACATGCCAAATAAAAGCAATCACCAAGGTAATCCCAAGCACAAACCAACAAGATAAAACCCCTCCAACTCTAGGAGGAACATAAAAATGAAAATCCACTTCCAACATGGTGGCAACAAAATTCAAAACCCTCTCCAGAAATTGGAGGAAACAAAGGTTAAAACCCTCTCCAAACACAAGAGGAAACAAAGATCATAAACCACTCCTTCCACAAGAGGCACAATTTACATAAACCACTCTTAAACCACTGGAGACATAGACCATCCCCTTTTGTGAAAACCGGTTAATACAATAGGATACAATTGTACACCCTACCCAAGGCATTACAATGGTTGACTATCAAAACGACAACCCATACAAATAAATGAAACCCCATCTGGAAGACTTCAGAACAATTGACCCAATTACCCCAACATCGAGAATGAACAAAACATCACTAGAAAGCACTTCATACAATTTAAATAAACTAAGGTTAGGATTTCCTAAATCCAGTCAAACAATGACATAACGTATATAACCAAGTACAAAATAATTAAAATTATGTTTGCACAATTGAAGAATTTAAACTAATATTCTATCTCCCTATTTCCCAAATACACAAAATAATAAAAGTCCACTATTAAAATAAAACATTTGATTATACAATCCACTAAATTTCAACTACGATAGAGAAATAATCAACTTAAAATTAACTATATTCAAATACCCATATAGATTACATATATATATATATATATATATATATATATATGAAAGTATATACATAATGTATATACAAACTTATATATATGTATTTAAATATTTCTATTTACACTTAACTAATTAAATTATTTAATAATATATAAGACATATATACATTACATATATATATGTGCATATATACACACTATATATATACATAATATATATATATAATATATATATAAATAATTAATTAGTAATAAAATTATTTAAATATTAAAATAATATTATATATGTACATATAACATATATATATTATATATTTATATATAATATATATATAATTATATAATATATATATTATATATATATATATATAATATATATATTATATATATATATAATATAATATATATATATATATATATATATATATATACATATATATATATATATATTATTATATATATATAATATTAAAATAATATTAAAAAAACAACTTTAAATTTTAAATAAAAAAAGAAAACAACCTAAAGAAAGGGCGTGGCCCCTCCCATAAGGGAGTGGCCAGGCTGCCACGCAGCCTCACCCATATGTGGGGTGTTGTGTGGGCAGCGCCGCTGCCTGTAGGCAGCGACGCTGCTCCACATAGTGCCTCCCATGTGGGGCATTGTGGGATCAGCCTCCCGTAGGCGCCGTGGGGGGGGAGCAGGGCTATGGCCCTCCCCTCTCCACTCATAAATTTTATTTTATTTTATATTATTTTAAAAAAATAGAATTCCTTCAAAAAAAAAAATAGGGTCGACCCTCTGCAATTTTCTGTGTAAACAAAGTTTTTGCCCAGAACAATAAAAACACAAAACACAGTATATTTATAAATATACTTGTGTGTATATTTATGTATGATGAAATATATATATATATATATATGCATAGGTATATTTATACATATATATATCCTAAATTTTCATTTCATTTTCATTTCCAAATAAAATTGTGCAAATGAACAACAGAATTTTGCAATGAAATAAAATTGTAAACACAACTTCTGGGTTTTTTTTTTCGGTTTGAAAAGAGATTTTCTTGGGTTTTCCTTCAATTTTTACCATTGTTTGATTGTTGTTTTGGTTTTCTTTCCTAAATCCAACAACATTTTATAAGATTTGAAATTATTTACATGGTTTTTTCATTGAATCTAAATAGCATTTCCAGATTTAAACTCTTTCAAAATGAAACAAGAAAAAAAGAAAACAAAGAAGAACCTGGTGTTTTCTCCCAAAGCTTGAAGACTTGACAATGGTGATTCCAAATCCTTTCTTCAAAATCCAAATCCTCTCTTCAAAATCCCAATCCAGCCATAGCAAAACTCTCCACTAAAATTCAAAAATTGAAAATAAAATGAAATTTCATTTCCTTACAAAGAGCTTTCCCCAAATTTTGGTCAAACCCCTAAAATATCCCACCCACTAAATTTATTGAACATTTGGAGGATATTTCCATTTTTATATTTTTAAAACAATTTACTTTCAAAATGATATTTCATGCATTTCAAAATTTCATTTAAAACCAAAAATCTCAAAGTTGCAAAGAATATATTTTATCCAAAATTTCAAAATGTGAAATTTAAACACATTTCTATTTTTATTTTAATTTAACTTTAAATATCCAACATGATTTCCATTTTCATTTTAAATTTGAATCTAAATATACAATAATGCCAAAACAACTATTTCATTTAATTTATCACCATTAACCTAGTTAATCAATAACCTAAAAATGATTTTATTAATTAAATCAAAATAATCAATGAAATAAATTATATTTCAACATTGAAACTAGATATTTTAAATCATCATTTTAACTATACCCACCATTTAATAACCTTTAAAATATGAAATGAAATAGTTAACCAAGAAGGAATGAACCAAAACAAAACCGCTAAACCCGACGACAAACTATGACTAGGGTGATGACTAGGCACGAAAAACCTAGCTACTATATCCCAATCGATTACTGTTGGTCAATGGACATGCTCAAACCTGTGAAATTAGGTGGAGTCAATGTCTTGTACCTGTCAACCTGCGAGCAAAGAGCATATCGAACGTGCAAATATATATATAATAAGACACACCGTGAAGTAGAAATCTCAGAATCGTAGGGTGCTCACAAGCAAGTGATACAATCCCGTCCCCTTCACCAATACAACCTTTGAAACTGACGATTCTAACAACAACAATATAATTAAAACATAAGGCATTTTAATTAAACATTGACTACGCTAATTCAAAACATGTCATAATGATAACATCTAAATAAAATACCATCACATCTAAATATAATGTTTACATCGCTTAACAGATAGCGGTCAAAAGTAACCAAGTATCTTAATTCAAGTGTTAACAGAAACAAGGCATAACATAGAAAAACATTGTCTAATCAACAGAGCACAAAATGGAGGGGTGTTACATCAAAACTCTAATTATACTTACACCCTTAATCATTTAATCTAATAAGGCTCCACAAAACATACTTACACTAAATTACCAATCATTAAACCCTAAGAACAATTAAATATTACACAAAACCCTAACTATCTCCTAGATCATTGGGTCAAAATTTAAAACCTCAAAAGATAAATATTTAACTTAGGTCTAGATATTTCTCCCTTTTACCCTTGACATTACCCTCACATGTATTTTTACAAATACATGTTAGGTTAGAAATATAATAAATACATGTTCAAATATCAATAAAACCAAATTCTATAGTTAGTAAATCATAGTACTCATAGATATTCATTTACTTTCCCTATGAAATATGGAAACTTTGAGCATACATGAAATAATAATGAAAACCTAACCTTAGCTAAATAATTTATTTACACTACTAAATTTACTCTTGGACACTCCTTTAATAAAATTCATCATGCAACTTGATAACTAATTTATAGAATTTTTCCTCAAATTATCCTACCTTAGGTATACCCCTCATTGATTAGAGTCATCCTTTAAATTTACCTCGATGGTGCTTGGCTAGTGATACTTCTGGAAACATCTTACTGATCTTCCAAAAGTCTCGCTTTGTTCCTAACTATTATCATTTTCCAAGTAACATGAAACTTATTAGCAAGATTCACACCAATGTTAGGTACACGAAATTATTTAGCTTATATCAATTTAAGTGTATTCTTCATATGATGCTTGTTCAAGAATCTACATATTATCCACTCACATTCATTCTTACCAATTTCCCCATTTTCATTTACTAAACAAAATTTATCACAATAATCATTTAAACTATTTCATAAGAAAATAAAAATATTAAACATGGAATTGGGTTAAATCATCTATTTATTCACCAAAATAGGATAATTGAACTTATTAAGATGTCCCATAATTTATAGACGGGGTTGGGACTCACAAATGAGGCTTGCTCTCCACCCTACCATATTGGGTCATGGAGCCTCATGGACCCTCACCAAACCCCCGAGCAAGAATATAGATTGGAAACCACTATAATTAGTGGTGAAATGAATATTGTGTATTACAATCAATATAGAATACATCAGGATATGATTGTCTATTTGAACATTGTTGCTGAATTTTACAATCACTATCATTATCCGGGAAGGTTTTTTGTAACACATTAGTCGATAGAACACCGTATTATTGTTGTAGCATGGTTTGCAAGGAAAAGAAAATGTGTTAGTGTGATAAAGACACACCATTGGTACACAATAAATAAATCAGAAAATGTAAAGGCTTATACAATTAATGACAAAGATGATGCAATACAGTTGCAATAGAATACAGTAAGAAAATAAAATCTAGGTATACCTTCTGTAGGGGATGAATTGAAGTCTGGACATAGAAAAGAAGGTTTTTTATCCATCATACCATATTGGTTGATGGAGTGTCATTGGCTCTTCTCGCTTGGGAAAGAGAATTCAAGAATTGGGATGTAGATTCATAACCGCAATCAAAATCACTTGATCTTCACAGTTGGTTGAACTTGGTTTGCAAAGGTTGTCCATCTATTTACCATATAAATTGGAATATTAACACCCAAGTTCTTGAACTATCTTTCCCAAGCGAGAATAGCAATGAGCTGATCAACAAGGAAATTTGAAAATTCAAGCACCAAATGTAAAGCATAAAGGGAGAGCAAGAGGGAATTGATAGCAACCCAACACAATGTTATCTAAAATTGAAAGAACATAGCCTTTTTGATAGGACTTTTTCAATATCGGATGCTATAGCTTAGGCAAGAGAAAAATAATCAACAATCCCCAATGGAATCTAACATGAAGTGTATAAGATCAACTACTTCACTATTTCGTAAGCATAACCTGAAGAATATGATTTTTTAATGAATCCTATGTCAGAAAGATAGCAATTTTTACATAAGAAATATAAAATAAAACTCAACACGATAAGGTTTTCTCTCCACCCTACCATATTGGGTCATGGAGCCTCGTGGACTCTCACCAAACCTCATAGCAAGAGTATACATTTCCCACCACTCTCATAAGTGGTGAAATGAATTGCTTATTACAATCAATATAGAGTAAATTAGGATCTAATTATGTAATTGATGATTGTTACTAATTTTCTAGCCACTTTCATTATTTTGAAAGGTTCTTTGCATGAAACTAATCCATGAAATACCGCATTATGGTTGGAATAATATGGTCTACAAAAATAGCATAAAATTGTGAAGTTTTGTATGTCGATTATGCAAAAATAGAATGAACTGCATAAAATTAAGAATCTTATTTGATTATAGCCATCGTAACAGAAAGCTAAAAACTAATAGCCACGTCCCAATGTAAAACTTTTATTGCAAAGGCTAAACCTTCTGGTTGCAATGCATTGAGGTGTGGAGAGAGAAAAGGTGCCATGCTCTCCACCCTACCATTTTGGATCATGCAGTGTGATCGGTTATTAGTAGACCATTGCAATTACTTACCATAAAGAACAAATTTTAATGGTGATAGTACCAATGAACAGTATTGTTGAAGTGAGCAATTCAGTTGTAGACATAGCAAATATAAAACAGAACAGAACAAAATGATGCCTGCTCTCTAATGTT
>VDFB02000003.1:268911162-269000197 GCA_007258455.2 Sequoia sempervirens | reverse complement strand
ATATATACATCTATATATATATACATATATATATATATATATGTATATGTATATATATATATGTATATATATATGTATATATATATATGTATATACGTATATACATATATATATGTATATACATATATATATATACATATATATGTATATATGTATATATATATATGTATATATATGTATATATATGCACAATATGTTGAAAATTGCACAGACATTCACTTCATTCCCCAGGGACTTTAAACGCATGTTATTTGCACCATCAACACTACACATAAACAATGCAATGATTAATGCTAATGCCATTTTGTTGGCCTCCTCTATCGATGCGCCAAAATCTTTTAATTTTTTTAAAAATACAACAAAACAACACTTGCTATACAGTGCTTGAGGCCTGGGCACACGTAGGTTGGGAAAAATTCCATCCAATGTTTCCCATGGCCAAATGCTAATTCTTCTTGTTTAGGTTGTGTTGTCGAGAACATTTAAATATATTGCAATCATTTACATAGAAGAAAATCCATAAATGAGACAATATTATATTTTGTTGTGTGTAGAATTGCATGTAAACCAAAGTAGATGTAAGGAATGTGCATCTCTATTCTTCCCAATGTTTATTGTTTTTTTGAAAATAGTTATTTCTGTGAACCTTGACATGACATACTTCAAATCATATGCTTCATATCAATTGTTATATAGAACATTGAAGCCTTTTTGCTAATTATTTGCTTTCCTTCGTACTGTTGGTGTTTGTAGGGGAAAAAAGGAGGAAACTTACTATTGAAACAGTGAACTTGGAATAACAAATTGTATGTTAACTATTATTTGAATCATTGAAGACCTTGTTATTATTAATTATTTTCTGTCATATTGTTAATGACTGTGTAAAAAAATTAAGAGCCGATGTTGTGTTTTGAAGCCATAGACCTCCTAGCCACCCACCGGTGTTGTGACTCTTCATTCCTAAAAAGAAAAGATAGAGCAATGCCAATGGTCTCTAGCTCTTCTGAGGCTGGGGAAAAATCCTCAAGCAACACTGCTGTAAGTGTGTTTGTTGTTTAGTTTATTACTACTGCCAATTTCCTTGTCAGTTTCTCAAGTACGCCAAACAAATAAAAGAAATACTTCATTTACATTAATAATTACTATTATATATGTTCTAAATTATTTATATTTGAACTGTATGTCTTGTTTCCCATTTAGTTTATTAGCCTTTTTGAAGTAACTTAGATCTTAGAGGGAAAAATGTCTTGGTTTGCAAATGCGTCAATATTGCTGTTTCTTTTTAGAGTTGAGTCATAGTCATAGAGATGTCATTGTTGCCACTATGCTGAGTTTAATTTCCTTGTAGGCTACAAATGTGAATCCAACCTTAACAATAGATGCACTACACTCTATAGATGTTGGGAATGCTGTCCCATCTCCAATGCTCCAACTAATGTCTTACAAAAAAATAGGAGGTGATCAAAGCCCAATCGATCGGTACAAAGTCATCCTATCTGATGGAACCCACATGCAGATGGGAACTCTTCCTACAAAGTACAATGAACTTTCATTTATAGGTGAATTGAAAATAGGTTCGGTTGTGTGCTTGAAAAATTATTTGTCTAGAAAGCTACATGAATCAAGGTTTGATATAGTTGTGCCTTGCTTGTTCTTGTAGTTTCCTGCTTCCTTGTTTGTGGGGGCTTCATTTTAAAGTATTTAATGTTCATTTCATTCCAAGGAAATTGTCATACTGTCCCTAGACGTGAAGATGATAGATTTCCAGCTAATTGGAAACCTAAATATTTGTTTAGAGATCAAGAAGAACAAAAATTTGGCTGTGAGTTGCCCTCCCCATCCAAATGAGCCTCCATGTGTGGAATTAATACATCACCAAGGAAAAAAGATGCCCCTGCAAAAATCAGCCCTATTAAAGGGTTGAATGTTTACCAAACTAGATGGACGATAAAAGGATGTGTAACAACAAAGAGGGTTATGCACCATTATAACAAGCAAGGGAATGAGGGGCAGGTATTCAGCTTTGATATCTTGATGATGAGGGCATAGAAATATGGATTAAATGCTTTAATGAGATTGTAGACATGCATTATGATAAGGTTGAGGTGGGATGTACTTATTATGTGTCAAAGGGATTGGTGAGACAAGCAGACACAAAATTTAATAAGCTAAACAACCAGATGGAAATCATTCTGGATCAAACTTCAATGTTAAAGTGTTGTGATGATGAGGCCTTTGTGCTAGAGAAAGTGTTTTATTTCACACCATTAAATCAAATTGCAGATTGCACTAATAAAAAATTAATTGATGTTATTGGCATTGTAGTGCATGTGGGAATGGTTTTGACCATACAAAGAAAAGATCAGTCCCAAACAATTCAAAGGACTGTTAAACTTAATGATTTGTCATCTTTTTCAATTGATGTTAATTTGTGGGGCTCAAATTGGGAAACAAAGGGTCATGAGTTAGAGAGGTTGTACACTCCTGGTTCAACTCTTATCCTTGCTGTGAAAAATGCACGTGTTTGGTACTTTAATGGAGCTGTTCTCAACACAACCACAAAGACTCTTCTATATATAAATCCTGACATATCAAAGACACAACCATTGATCGAGAGAGGTTATATTGATCCACCTACTATCGAGCCCCCTCATCCAGTCCCTCGAAAGGTCACTTTAGGAAATGGGAGAGTCACTATTGCATACATGTTCGACCACTGCCTTGGCTTGACAGAGACTTTGCAAGCTACACTCAAGGAAACAATAAAATTTATAAAATCTAATGCATTCTATTTTTCTACATGCCCGTTGGAGGTGAATGGTAGATAGTGCAAAAAAAAGTGTGAACAATCTGAGCAAAATACATGGTTCTACCCAAAATTCCAGAGAATGATAGGTGACTGTGACTTTCGATATTTATTGCAACTAAAGATCGAAGACCACATAGGTGGTCTTTGGGCAACTACTTTTGATGAGGCTGCAACAAGCCTATTACAAATGTCAACAAAAGAGATTTACATTTTGCAATATGAGTCAACTACTGAAATGAGTGTTGAGTCTGTTATCAATGTTGTCACCTACACAACATTTGTTTTCACAGTTCTAATCAAAACTCAAACTTATAATTCAGAAAGAAGACTGAAAAAAATAATAGTAAAGGTTGCTAAGCTTAACTTTGAAGCTGAGTGCAAGCTGTTACTGTCAGATTTGTCTGCTATTTCTGCTACTATGGAGCAGGCTCCAGATTTAGTTTTCGTGTTTCCCTTTGAAGACCAAAATAAGCATAGCTAATTAGGACTTTGTATACTTCTTTAAGTTCATCTTCATTGCACATTTAGTTTGTTTAATTCCCTCGCACTCCTTGTCGCACCAAAAAGACCTTTTCTCTCTACCACTATTGCTTTGTTCTCTGTTTGAGTGGTTATTTATTAAGAGAATGAAGTATAACTTATAATGTCTAAGTAAAAAAGATATAGTTATTTTGTTTTCTATTGATTATGTTTGCTATAATTTCCTTACGTTTTAAGTGTATATTTCTGATTTAATTTTATACTGTTTATTTATATAGAGTTATTTTTCTTCTTAGGGGACATATTGCTATCTACACCTGCTCATATATCTTCTTGTACACATAGTTGTATATATGTCTCCATTTACATATGCATATACATAAATATACATGCATGCAATTGAGATATCCGTGTGTTATACAACTTCCTGGTACACATGTGTCTAGATATTGGTTCATGTGTTAGATATCTATGCATATATGCATACACAATTCAATATTTACAACTACCTATGAGTTGTTCTAAAAAGAATGTTCTTTTTATTTTGTTTACAATGTTCTTAGTGGATAGAATATCTTGAAAGAATTCTGTACAGATATATGTGTCGATGATGTATTTGTCTACGTGACTATCATGTCTAGCTAACCATCTAATGCTTACCAAGTGTTCTTCCTACTGCTTTGCAATCCCTAATGATAGTCACATGTTGGATATGGATGTAGTATGCTTCTTGTCTATAATGTTTGTTGTGTATGTTAGGTAGCTGAATCCATAACCCAGTGCTCAACAATGCATTTTTGAAACTACGCCAATCTGCCCAATTATTTTGGTGAGTTTTAAATGGAAAGTATTATTGCCTGTGCAAAGTGACACTTGTTTCTTGTGTGCATGCAAATAAAAAATATCAAGTTCTACAGGTTGCCTTCTTTTCTATAAGTGAGAGTTGATTATTGTTCTCTGAATTAGGGTATATTCTTCCCTTACCACTTTTCCAGCGCGTCCCCTATGGTGATTTTTTTCCAGTGCTTCTCTTCAAAAACAAGCCTGTGCTTGAACATTGCACCGAATAGCAAGCAACTAAATTGCTCACCTCAACTCTGTAGACGTGCCTTTGTATTTTGCTATAAATTGTAAGATACATATCGACAATTACAGTGCATTGTAAATCAAAAAATATGATCTTCTCCAACAAAACTGTACATTATCATCATCATCAAAAGTTTCTTCTTTATGGTAAGTGAATTGCTTCTCCTTTCCTCTTCATCTGTACACATATACAATCTGCACCCTCTCTTGATTCCCTCCATTATCATTTTTAATATGTGACATGTAATTGTACTATTACATATATTTTGCTTCTAAATTATACGACGGCTTAAATTTCGTGTTCTTGATATTGCTTGCCAATAAAGCATCTTTGTAATTCCAAAGTTCACAGTTTGCTTATGTGTAGGTTTATCCCACTGAAATGATTTTAGATTAGAGCTACATTATATTCGTATACAAGATGTAGTGATCCCCAAAAATGCTAAATTGCTTTACGATTCCACATTTACATTCTGTATGTCCTTCACCTTTATTCCATCTCTATATAATGTAAAGCTATGCATCTTTTTTTCCATTTCTCATTCCACAACTCCATGTGAAATTATAGAAAATGTATAATGCTCAATTCCACTGAATATATTCCCTTAGATGTGATAGCATTGCCTTCAACATTCACCAAAGTGGTGCACAATTAATACATTAGTATTTGGGGGTTTGGTCATAGCCAATCATGCTCGATAACCTCATAAGCTAGGCTGGAGAGCAGGATTCCTTTTCTGTGTGTAGAATCCAACCCATTTCGCCCATAAGGAAATTCTACATTTTATTTACTTACTTTGTTCTACTGCAAGTCCATTGCCTCTCATTTGTAATTATTTCTATAAGTCTTTATATTTTGTGATTTATTTGCTCTATAGTAATCAAAAAAATCATCCTTCGCAGGCCTTTCCATGTGATTAGATCTTGTATTCACTCATTGGTGGGCGAAACATTGGTCTCACCATTGATCATAGTGTTGAACAATTTATTCTCTTGCTCAGGGGTTTGGTGAGAGCGCACACTGCTCCATGAGCCAATATGGTAGGGTGGAAATTGGGCCTTGTTTTGTTTTGGGCATAGTGTATTCTCCCACACACACCAGGTATGGCTAAATTCTAATCACTCCATTCAATAGGACTGTAGCTATGAGTTTTTCCTTCCCACCACCATGGCTGTGATGCAATAAAATGGTCAATGTTGTGTGCTCCATTCTATTTTTCCATAATCACCACAATGAACTTTGAATAGATTTTTGTAATTCATGTAGAGCATATTCCAACTATAATGTGGTATTTTATGAACTAATTTATTACAAACAATGTTTCAAAATAATGATAGTGACTGGAAAATTGGTGACAATGGTCAAATAGATAATCATATCCTTATGTACGCTATATTGATTGTCATAAGCAATATTGATTTCACCATTGATTAGAGTGGTGGGTAATTTATATTCTTGCTCAGGGGTTGGTGAGAGCTGATGAGGCTCCATGACCCAATATGGTAGGGTGGAGAGCAGGACTTATTGTCTTGAGTTTTATTTTATAGTTTTTCATATACAGATTGCTATCCTTCTTAGATAGAATTTACAAAAAAATTCAAATGTTTTAGGTTGTGGTTAAAGAATCTACTAAAATAGTTTACCTTATATACTTTATGTTAGCTTGCATTGACCATTGTTGATAATTGATCTCTTGCTTAAGCTATATCCTTCCATAGAGGAGGTGGTGAATATAGAGTGGCTGTATAGGAAGCCAGTGAAATGTCATCACCATTGATTGTTGTATGGTTTTCGTGTACTGGTGATTGTGCAAGTAACATCTGTTTTAAAGCGGTCGGAGAAGAAAATGACCGTCTGTGCAGTTATCAATAATGTATTTTTCGATCTTATTCTCTAGGTTTATGTTCTTGTTGAAGGTTGATGTAGAGGCCGACAAAATAACATCAACATTAATTGTTGTATGGTTTCCATGTAGTGGTGATGGTGCAACTAAGATCTGTTTTAAATTCCCCGACATACAAAACAATGTCTTCCTATTTATCGATATCGTATTTTTTGGTTTCATTGTGTACGTTTCTATTGTTGTTGAAGGTAGATTTCAGTGAAGATAACAACCTTATTTTGGGGTACAAGTGCATTCATTGGCTATGCAATCTATCTAAAGGTGGTTGGATCTTATCTTCTGTTCTTTGCATGCGTTCATAGTTGCAAAAGCTATGGGTTCTGATAAATTTGTGTTCATTTTTTGTAGGTGTTGGAGAAAGAACAGAGGAAAGAGATAGCAAGCAGGTAGAAATGTAATTGAGGAAAGCAACAAGAGGTGTATAATTTTTATTCTTTAGCCCCCATCATCTGCTTGGTCTTAGTTAGTTCTATAATCTCTTCATATTCATAGTTTCTCCAGAGAACATGCTTCTCCTTTAGGAGAGGTAGTTCAACAAGTGGGATGTTCATATTCCAGTATAGTTGCTAAACAGATGAATCAACTTTCAAACAACTGTGAAGATGAAGAGATTATAAGACTGGCTAATACAATGGGAATATTGATATCACCATTTATTAGAGTACTAGTGACCCAACATTAGAGAGCAGGCATCATTTTGTTCTGTTCTGTTTTATATTTGCTATGTCTACAACTGAATTGCTCACTTCAACAATACTGTTCATTGGTACTATCACCATTAAAATTTGTTCTTTATGGTAAGTAATTGCAATGGTCTACTAATAACCGATCACACTGCATGATCCAAAATGGTAGGGTGGAGAGCATGGCACCTTTTCTCTCTCCACACCTCAATGCATTGCAACCAGAAGGTTTAGCCTTTGCAATAAAAGTTTTACATTGGGACGTGGCTATTAGTTTTTAGCTTTCTGTTACGATGGCTATAATCAAATAAGATTCTTAATTTTATGCAGTTCATTCTATTTTTGCATAATCGACATACAAAACTTCACAATTTTATGCTATTTTTGTAGACCATATTATTCCAACCATAATGCGGTATTTCATGGATTAGTTTCATGCAAAGAACCTTTCAAAATAATGAAAGTGGCTAGAAAATTAGTAACAATCATCAATTACATAATTAGATCCTAATTTACTCTATATTGATTGTAATAAGCAATTCATTTCACCACTTATGAGAGTGGTGGGAAATGTATACTCTTGCTATGAGGTTTGGTGAGAGTCCACGAGGCTCCATGACCCAATATGGTAGGGTGGAGAGAAAACCTTATCGTGTTGAGTTTTATTTTATATTTCTTATGTAAAAATTGCTATCTTTCTGACATAGGATTCATTAAAAAATCATATTCTTCAGGTTATGCTTACGAAATAGTGAAGTAGTTGATCTTATACACTTCATGTTAGATTCCATTGGGGATTGTTGATTATTTTTCTCTTGCCTAAGCTATAGCATCCGATATTGAAAAAGTCCTATCAAAAAGGCTATGTTCTTTCAATTTTAGATAACATTGTGTTGGGTTGCTATCAATTCCCTCTTGCTCTCCCTTTATGCTTTACATTTGGTGCTTGAATTTTCAAATTTCCTTGTTGATCAGCTCATTGCTATTCTCGCTTGGGAAAGATAGTTCAAGAACTTGGGTGTTAATATTCCAATTTATATGGTAAATAGATGGACAACCTTTGCAAACCAAGTTCAACCAACTGTGAAGATCAAGTGATTTTGATTGCGGTTATGAATCTACATCCCAATTCTTGAATTCTCTTTCCCAAGCGAGAAGAGCCAATGACACTCCATCAACCAATATGGTATGATGGATAAAAAACCTTCTTTTCTATGTCCAGACTTCAATTCATCCCCTACAGAAGGTATACCTAGATTTTATTTTCTTACTGTATTCTATTGCAACTGTATTGCATCATCTTTGTCATTAATTGTATAAGCCTTTACATTTTCTGATTTATTTATTGTGTACCAATGGTGTGTCTTTATCACACTAACACATTTTCTTTTCCTTGCAAACCATGCTACAACAATAATACGGTGTTCTATCGACTAATGTGTTACAAAAAACCTTCCCGGATAATGATAGTGATTGTAAAATTCAGCAACAATGTTCAAATAGACAATCATATCCTGATGTATTCTATATTGATTGTAATACACAATATTCATTTCACCACTAATTATAGTGGTTTCCAATCTATATTCTTGCTCGGGGGTTTGGTGAGGGTCCATGAGGCTCCATGACCCAATATGGTAGGGTGGAGAGCAAGCCTCATTTGTGAGTCCCAACCCCGTCTATAAATTATGGGACATCTTAATAAGTTCAATTATCCTATTTTGGTGAATAAATAGATGATTTAACCCAATTCCATGTTTAATATTTTTATTTTCTTATGAAATAGTTTAAATGATTATTGTGATAAATTTTGTTTAGTAAATGAAAATGGGGAAATTGGTAAGAATGAATGTGAGTGGATAATATGTAGATTCTTGAACAAGCATCATATGAAGAATACACTTAAATTGATATAAGCTAAATAATTTCGTGTACCTAACATTGGTGTGAATCTTGCTAATAAGTTTCATGTTACTTGGAAAATGATAATAGTTAGGAACAAAGCGAGACTTTTGGAAGATCAGTAAGATGTTTCCAGAAGTATCACTAGCCAAGCACCATCGAGGTAAATTTAAAGGATGACTCTAATCAATGAGGGGTATACCTAAGGTAGGATAATTTGAGGAAAAATTCTATAAATTAGTTATCAAGTTGCATGATGAATTTTATTAAAGGAGTGTCCAAGAGTAAATTTAGTAGTGTAAATAAATTATTTAGCTAAGGTTAGGTTTTCATTATTATTTCATGTATGCTCAAAGTTTCCATATTTCATAGGGAAAGTAAATGAATATCTATGAGTACTATGATTTACTAACTATAGAATTTGGTTTTATTGATATTTGAACATGTATTTATTATATTTCTAACCTAACATGTATTTGTAAAAATACATGTGAGGGTAATGTCAAGGGTAAAAGGGAGAAATATCTAGACCTAAGTTAAATATTTATCTTTTGAGGTTTTAAATTTTGACCCAATGATCTAGGAGATAGTTAGGGTTTTGTGTAATATTTAATTGTTCTTAGGGTTTAATGATTGGTAATTTAGTGTAAGTATGTTTTGTGGAGCCTTATTAGATTAAATGATTAAGGGTGTAAGTATAATTAGAGTTTTGAAATCCTTAGTTAGGTTTTGAATTTCGAATTGGCCTTTAAAGTGGTCCATTTTGAGTGTTGTTGGTCAATTTTATTGATATTAGTGCAAAAATAGACCCCTAGGGCCTATACTTATGGAAGGACAACCCTTTGGACATGTGAATTTGTCCTTAAGATATAATGTGACCTTTCAAAAGTCCACTTGAAAGAGTGTGACGAATTTGAGTTCTTGAAAGTTGGGAGAAGTGACTTGTCACTCTCCCACCACACTCCCCAAAGTTCATTAATGAACTTGGGAAGAGCATCAAGGCTTTCACATGTGTGAAACCACCTTGCAAGGGATGTTGGGTAGAGTTTCATTGTACATTCCCCATCTCTCCAAAAGTCTCACACATGTGTGAGAACTTGTGGGGATATGTGTTGAAAGATAGAATGAGAAAGTGACAAGTGTCATTCTCTCATTCAAGTGAATTCAATTTGAATTCCTATATACTTTGATGGAAAAGAGGAAATTGATGCTACCCACTTCTCCTCTTGGAGAACTCTTTTGAAGAATTTAAAGTTTGGGGAAAAATAATAGAAGAAAATTGGAAAAGAAGCAAGGAGCCCTCACATGTAAAGGAGGAGTTCAAAATGCAACATGGTGGAGATAAGTTATTTCTCCTCATTTCTATCAGTTGTTTGAGTAGGAGCTTTGTGTTGTGTTATTTTGTGATGGCTTTCAAATCAAGTGGGATAAAATTATTAAGTTTATGTGTATGTAAATTTAGAATTTGTTTGGTGAATGGATAGACACACATTTTTTAGTTAAGCTATTCTTGTAACCTTTCTACCTAGATCATTGGTAGTCATTTGTTTCTTACTTCGGGGTATGGCTAGATCCCATGAGGCTTCATGATGCCATTAAGGTAGGGTGGTGAGCAAGCCTCATTCTTTTGTGTTTTATTCATTGTATTCTTATATATTGTTCTAATATTGAGGACAAGTGTTTTATTGCAAAATTAAAGAATATAAAGACCAAGGTATATTTTATGTTCTTATTAAAAAAATTGTGTCTTCCTAATATTATTTGTAATAAGAGCAATTCTTGTTCTTGGGAATATAAGGTAATTGTGTCCTCAAATGTTATTTGTGTCATTTTAAGTACAAGTTGTAACATGGCAAGTTTATGTAAAGTGTTTTGATCTTATTGTGACATGGAAAAGAAAATATTTTGTAAACATGTATAAAGTAATTGTATGAGGATGAGGAGTGGTTTTCATTTAATATTCGAAAGAAATGCTATGTAGACTTGTTATAGTTCCTTTGTAAATGGATGAGTAACCTAAGTCCTCTTGACGAAAATCTATTTGGATATTATAAATTTTGGTGTGGGTTAAGTAAACAAATAAAAATAAAAGAAAACGCTTAGTTTTGTAGGTCGTTGAATATGAATAAAAGAATAATATTTGCATTATGTTCAATAAATTTTAATCTACAAATATTTGAGAGTTATAGTAAAGCATATTTGAAGCAAGTCTAGTACATATATAATTATATTTATTTTTAAGAACAAGAAATATGACCTTTTAGTTGATGAATAAAATATTGTTTTAGAATAGAACTATTTTCAAGTTCTTGCTTAAAAAATGACTAATATATTGATATAATATGTTTATTTTGGATAAATGAAAAAAAAACAATTGTTGAGGTTGTAAAAAGATTTACCTTCTAAAGTTGTAAAATAGTACTTTCTAAATTTTAAACAACTCTATATCTTCAAAGAAAAATAATATAAATTTCTAAATATATATTAACCCACTAATAATCTTGATAAAGAAGAAAAAAAAAAAAAACAACTCATATTACATAATCATGACAAGTCTTTCTTAAAAGTATTTCAAAAATTATTCCTTAAATCTAGGGATCAAATTTTAAAAAAAGATTACTAGATAAATCATTTTGGATGAGAATAAATAAATATTATATATATATTTCATAAATATTTATTTTATATGAATATAAAAAAAATATAATATGTATCCATATGTATTTAGATATTCATCAAAAGTATGAATCACATATTCTGGTTTATTATGTACACGGTATAATATATGAACATGTATGTATATATTCAAACAAAAAGGATTTAATTAAAAATAGAAGAGAAAGAAAGGTAAAGAAAATAAAAAGAGAGGGATTCTTCATTGTTGTGTTTTTTTAAAAATAAAATAATAAACAATATAATACAGTTTCAAGCTTCCAAAACCTACGGGGAAAACCCTTTACCAAGCCCTTACTATCCAGATCCTTCTGTAATAACATCTAAAAATACATATGTGCAGCTGAGAAAAATATAGAAAAATAAATATAGAGATCCCTGCAATATGAAGAATAACCCTCTGTAAAATGAGGATACATCTACATATGTGAATAATTTTCTTCCTACAACACAGTTAGAATGAGATCTCATGAATGGATTTGCTCTTGTGGCGGATTTAGCAAAATATATAAGGGAAATCAAATTTAATCATCCCTCTTAAAGGTGTTGTGCCTCTGCACACAACAAACAAATGAGGAAAAAATTAAACAGTCTGTGTTAATGACTGTGCATGCATAAATTGTATGAGTTAAATTTTATACATTTCTTATAGATCTTTAAAATAAGAATTGTTCAAAGTATTTGAGGAGATTATGCACACTAGACACAATAAAGAGCCAGTGAAAATGTGAGTATGTCATTCCGAACTTAAACAAGAAGCCTATGCGATGTCTTGGGATGTCTTCATCTATTTGATTTGGAGATTATGTGGCATGGATGGCTGCAAACTACCATCCTTCAAGCTCTAGGAAAATGTTTTGCTGCCCCTATCCTCTTAGACCTGCATAGAGAAACAAATAGAAACAAGAAAATAAAATAAAAGGAGGGACTAGGGCACACGTCATATAGTGCTCAGCTAGGGTTTCATTCTAACGTTTTATCCTATTTTATTTCACTTTTATTGCAAGCATAAAACTTGGTAATTTAGGTTAATAGACTTTAATGTGAATTAAAGTTGGTCATATTAGTAAAATCATAAAGGAATTATTTTTAAAGTGAGTAATGATTTAATCATGACTAAATATTAGAAAATTTACATTTATTTTATAAATAAGAGTGAGTAATTGTTTTATTGAATTATATTTTAAGCTATTTATCATATGTATATAATAAATAATCAGATTTAATGATATAATCATTATGGCTATCATCATGTAATTAAATATGAGGATATGTTTGGCAATTTAAATTTATGTAAATTAGAATTTAAAATCTTCCTATGGATGAGTTAATTCATACTATGAAAATGTTTATTATAATGTGTGTGTGTGTGTGTGTGTGTGTACACAAAACTATGTAATATTGTTGGAGAGCTTTAAATTTGAGATAAAATCCTAAAAATTATAAACATACAAATTCAAGTATTTTTTTCAATTATCATTAGAAGCTTAAAATTTTAGCTTGGTAATTTTATTTGGAGATTTAAATTTGAACCTCCTATTTAAGGTTAAAATATTTTTATTCTATAATGTTCGAGCATCGTTTTGAATAAGAAAATTGATCTCATATTTAATTATAGATGAGAGCTCAAAAGCAAAAGATAATTAAGTTGTTGCGATTAGTCATTTTAAGTCACAAACCAACTTCATCAACTCTTCAAAGAGACAAATTGATAAGTGAGGTAGATAAGAATCCTTAGGGTTTTTTCAAGGGAAAGAGTTCAAGTTAAGTGTTAGTGTTTGGCAGGGTATTATAAGTTCTTAAATTCAAATAACTATAGAACTCAATAGAAGTAAATTACAAAAAAGGGGGTGTGACACTAATTTTATATCCATATTAAAATGTGGAAATGACATCTTTATGTTATGTCCTACACTCAAGTTAAGAGGTGACCGTACGAAGGTGTGCAATGTGTACTATAGATATATTCCTTCATCTCAAATACTTAAAGAGATGCATACCTTAATTCTTGTATTAAAAAAAAGTTAGGTTTTTCTAACAAAAAATATTGGGCATGACATCATTGTGTTGACTTTTACTTTGTATTTTGTATGTACAGATTGCTATCTTTCTGACGTGGGGATCATAATTTTTTTTATATGTTTAAGCTTATGGTTACAATGGACTAAAATAGTTGATCTTATACACTTTATGTTAGATTCCATTGAGCATTGTTGATTAGTCTTCTCGTACTTATACTCTACATAACACAAATTATTGACTTTTTTTTAACCAAAATTCATCTATGATACTTTGTTGGTGGTTGTGAAAAGATCCTTAGTTTGTATTGTTAACAATTGATATGGTTGTCAAATCATGGGGTCTCATATAATCATGAATACAACTAATACTATGCCACAATTATTACTTCCCATCTAAATGCACATTAGTAATGTCATTAATTATTTAGATATTCAACCTTATCCATAATAATATTGTATTTTAATTAACAAATGAAACTTAATGATATTGATATTATTTTTAGATTGATACAATGGCTAAATTATGGGGTGGGTTTATATAATGATGCAGCTATCAAATTATGGGGTGTCCTTAGATAATTATGAATTTAACTAATAGTATGTGAGAATTATTATTTCCCATCTAAATACACATTAGTAATGTCATCAATTATTTAGACATTCAATCTTATCCATAATAATAATATATTTTGATTGACCAATAAAACTTAATGATATTGATATTACTTTTAGATTGTTTTAAGTATAGTTGATCTAGCGTTGTTTGTTAGTTGCTATGAAAAGATTCTTAGTTTCTATCATAAAGAATTGATGCAATGGCTAAATTATGGGGTGGGGTTATATAATGCTGAATTCAACTAATTTAATGTCAACATTATTATTTTGCAACTGATTGCACATTAGTAATGTCATCAATTTAGACATTGAATCCTATGCATAATAATATTATATTATGATTAACTAATAAAACTTAATGATACTGGTATTACTTAATGAAACCATTTTAAAATTAATTATAGTATTTTTCTTTAATAAACAACTTAACTACATAATATTACTATTTACGCTGCCAAACCAATTACCAATAAAGATGATCTTATCACCAAATCATTGATTGAATGTTAATACAATTGTTCATCAACCAACCCTCTATATGTGTATATCTGTATAATCTACAAAGTTATTTCTTCACCAACTATTGCTTACACACTTTAACTGTTATATACATATCCTCCTTCTAGCCCATTAGGGTTAACACCCTGCTTTCATCCCCATTATAATTTAAAATAAAATAATAATGTCAAACTGTAAGGGAAAAATGTGATACAATATTGTTCACACTCAATTACTTTCAATATTGCCCATAATATATTTAGCAATCCATTGTATTGTTTGTTAGATTCCCTAATGTCTAACTATATTATCTACATCTACATATAGCTACTGTGCCTACTCATGCCATTCACATTCGAATATTTTCCTGCATACAATGTCTGCACATCATTTCCCTTTCATGTCGCTCGCCGCCTATCGACTCATTGTTGCGTGTTACTACATGGAACTGCTAGTATATGTATGCTAGTTCTAATTCAAAGCTATCCTAATTGATTTGTAAATCAGACCTTAAACATGAAATTCAATAATAGGGATTAAACTTTAAATTCACTAGGGAAGGCCAATGAGAATATTCTCATGGTGGGAGACAAGGGTCCTATCATTCTTCTCAAGGTTTAAAGAGATTAAAGAGAGTCCTTGCAATGAGTTTTTAGTGGCTGGTTGATATGTAGCCTCGGTACTGGTGCTTGGATATATTAATGTGTTTCAGAAGAAGTAATATTTGGTGGTGTTGGAGTTGCACACTTTTCATAGTTAGGTGGAATCAATCTTAGAATTTTTTTTTGGATGTTATTTTAGTCTTTTCTATTTTTATATATATTTTTTTGAAGTATTCATATATATATTTTTTGGTATGATTTTATGCAATGTATAAAATTATTTTCAATATGATTATTTATATTTACATATTCTTAAAAGTAAAGTAAGAAAGATTCATTATTATGTCAAAAATTTTATAATAGTAAATTTTTCTAAATATGCTGAATTTTCCACTTCAAAAATTTACAACCTGTCTTTGCTTTCTATTTTTTTTTTTTTCCATTTTCAATTGTATCTACACTACTATTATACAAAATTATTAAACTTCTCCACAACAAAATCATATTGTAATTATAAAAAATGTCCCCTAATGAAATATTCCATAGAATCATATTTCAGAGCTGCTATAAATATCTACACAATGGGCATCCTGTGCATTAAATTAGACTGTGTCTGAAAATATGAACAGTTAATAAAGAGATAGTTGCAGATATAGACAAATCTTATATCACGATTTAAAGGAAATTACGACTACTTTCTAACCTTTGGGGCTGGGATGAAATTGTACAGGACAACAGTGCAGCATTAGGTTTGTAGGTGAGAATATTCAAACATTGAGATTTATACAAAACGTACAATCTTACACATGGCCTGATAGCCTATGTAACAAATCTGTTCTCACTGAAATTGAAAAAATTCATCCATCTAATCCATTTTAGAAAGTTGCAACGTTTATCTCAACGCCAAAATATTACATGATAGTGAGTCTCTGCACCAAGTAGCTAGAGAAAACTGAACTCTCTAAATAACTTGGGAAATTTTCATAGTAGGCTGACCTTAAATCCAACTCATACCATATTGATAAAGTGATATAATCCTCTTTGTCAAGCTCTTCGATCCTTCTATAGAAGGTCCAAAAGTCTAATATTTGGGAAAGCTTGTGAACTATGATGCAACCGATGCAATATAAGACATTTTTACAGATTTCAATGCTCAATTAAATGAGATATGCAATTATACTATATCTGATTATAGGTCTAAAATTTGATGTATTCCGCACCCAACTCCATGATCTATCGTTTATTTTACTGTTCCAAATCATTCATATAACTCCAAAACTGGATGATCTTTATATTCTTATTCATGCTTTACCCTCTCTGAACATCAATTTATCACCCTTGACATGGCATCCAGATTGATCTCATGTTTTTAGCTCAGAGATCTATGAATATCAAAGAAGGAACAGGAAAAAATTCTTAAGCATCTGCATATTATGAGAGGAATTGTTATAAGTAAGACAATATGTTACACGTTGTTGCAGTATTTCAGTAAGTATATTATATTTTCTCAAACTGGAATTGCAGATACACAGTGAATTCTGACAGCTTACAAGCTCAAAGAACTAGAAATTGACCCGGGGAGGGTTTTTCTGTTTACATGAAAGAAAACTAGCCTGTGACGGAAGACAAACTTGAAACATAAAGGACTAAAACTTCTTAATAGACGTAAAATCATCTAATATGTAGAACTATGACTGTCAGATGCCAATGTTTGTGCTGGATTGCTATTATGCAGGAGGTCTGATATGGTAGATGTTAAATTCGAAGCAGTTGCACCTCCCATGAAAGATGTCTTGAGGCTTTCCAAGACCTTGGCTACATCTCTCAAGGAAGGTCGTTCTCTTGGTGATTCACTAGTACAAAGCAAACCGACATGAATGAAAGAAAGAAGACATCTGCTGTCTTTCATGTTTTCATTCACATCTCTCATGAGCCCACTATCAACAATATCTGCCAGTCTGTTTGGAAAAGCTGACCTCACCCATTTTTGCAAGTTCATATCTCCCACAAACATGTCATCAGTTGGCCTCTTCCGTGTAACAATCTCTAACATCAGAATTCCATAACTATAAATATCTCCCTTTATAGAAACACTCCCACCCAATCCATACTCTGCAATAATTTTATTCATGAAACTTTTAAAAAGCTATCAAAAGAAATGATGATGCCAATATAAAGAAAACTCAAAAAAATTACCTGGAGCAATATAACCAACAGATCCTTTGAGTGCAAATGTTGTTGTTCTCAGTGAATCTATGGGGTTTGTAGTAATTAAACGGGATATACCAAAATCAGTCACAAGGGCTCTCATGTTGGCGTCCAGGAGAACATTGCTAGGTTTTAAATCACAGTGCACAATTTGCAAAGGACAATCATGATGTAAATATTCCATTCCATGGGCTACATCTACTGCAATGTTCAAACACTCATTAAATCCCAATTTACAGAAGTTCTGATCATCTCTGTCAGGGTGCAAATGTTTTTCCAAGCTCCCATTAGGGGCATATTGAAGAACCAAACCTTTTAAGTCAGGGTAGTAAAACGCACTAATGATTTTGATTAGATTACGGTGCCGAATCCTCCCTAACATTTTGCATTCTGTGTTAAAGCTCTTATGAGCTTCTTCAGTCTGCAAATTAAGAGCCTTGATGGCAACTATCTTACCATCCCTCAAAATGCCTTTGTAGACTGATCCAAAGTTACCTACTCCAAGCAAGTTTGACTCATCAAATCCAGATGTTGCAATGACAAGATCTTGATAAGAAAATTTTACATAGCTGAGCCTTTGAAAGATAATGTTTGAGGGATGGAATAGTTTTCTTGAAAGTTTATGCCTCCATACCATGCCTATAATGAAGCAGAATAATATAAATGCAATGGTTCCAACAACTGAGAAGACTATTTTTTTGAGAATTGAATGTTTTTCTTGAGTCTGATTTGGGCATGGAGGCAATGAATATTTTGTTGGCCCACATAGGCCATGGTTTCCCATAAAAGATGTCATAACAGTTCTATTTGGAAACAACCCTTGTTCTGGAATCTGCCCTGACAAATTATTGAAAGAAACATTCATGTAGTGAAGTGCATTTAGACTTTCAAGGGACATTGGGATTGAACCTGATAAAAAATTAGCAGAAAGATCCATTTTCTCGAGATTTTGTAATTTGGAGAGTGAATCTGGTATTGGACCTTCAAAGGCATTGTGGGACAGATTTAGCTGCTCTAATGCTGTGCAGTCTCCTAGAGAATTTGGAATCACCCCAGTAAGTTGATTTCCAGAGATGTCTATGGCCTGAGCCATTATAATTTTACTAATCTCCTGTGGCAAGAACCCTTGCAGAGAATTCCATGAAAGATTTAGGTAGAATTGGAGGTTTCTAAGGTTGGCAATAACTTCGCGAGGTATCTTTCCCCTGAGTTTATTGTAAGACAAGTCAAGAAGCTCCAGCTTCTCACATCCCTCTAAACTAGCAGGGATCTCATCTGATAACTCGTTGTGCTGAAGATGAAGACGCCTTAGCTGTTGGAGGCTATCAAGAGAATCTGGTATTTTTCCAGATAACTGGTTATAGCTAAGATTTAAGAGGCCGAGGTGTTGCATTTGACCTATGTCATTTGGAATACTTCCTTCTAAATTGTTCCCGCCCAAATGTAATCTTTCCAACTTACATAATCTTTTCATTCCAGATGGAATATTGCCGCTAAAAAGATTACTGTGTAAATATAACTCGGTTAAGTTTGTCAGATTGGCAATCTGCTGAGGTATGGTTCCGCTTATCATGTTGCCTGATAAATACAAGCCATAGAGATTAGTAGAGAGTTGGCCGATGGATGGAGGCAATATACCAGTGAAATGATTATACGAGAGAGTTAATTTTTGCAAGTGAGAGCAATTTGTGAGAGCAGTAACAAGAGCCAATATATTACTGCTGTCACTAACAAGTTGATTTCTGTGTAGGTGAAGCTTGGTAACGAGGTTCAACTTACCCAGCTCCACTGGTACCATTCCACTTAAATGGTTTATGCCTAAATAAAGTTTTTTGAGTTTGGAACAATTTCCAAGGGAGTTTGGTGTGTTTCCACTAAGCTGATTTCCCCATAAACTGAGAATTTCCAAATTGGAGAGCTTGGTACCAATTTCCCATGGAATATGTCCACTAAGCTGATTTTCATTTAAGCCTAATTTATTCAATTTTGAGAGATTTCCTAAAGAGTTGGGAATGATACCTGATAATTTGTTCGTACTAAGGATAAGAATCTGCAGATGAGTGAGCGTTCCCAATTCAGGGGGAATGGGGCCGTAGAGATTATTTTCTTCTACATACAATTCAACTAAGGCGGATAGACTTTTGAAAGAGGGTGGAATGGTACCCGTGAGATTGTTTTCTCCCAAATAAAGGAACTTCAAACTTACGAGGAGACTCAGCTCGGGCGGAATACTGCCATGAAGTTGGTTAAATGAGAGATCGATGGACTGAAGAGAGGAAAGATTACCGAGCAGAGGAGAAATGGTACCATCTAAACTCATTCCAGATAAATTGAGGGCGAGGAGAGAGTGAGAAGAGGGGTCGCAAGTAAGGCCGGTCCAATTGCAGAGGGGAAGAAGAGAAGTCCAGTCGGGCAGCACAGTGTTGTTATTGGAGATGACATCTTTGAATCGCAAGAGCAGTTGTTGTTGAGAGAGACTATTGAGAGGGTGAGCAGGAGCGGAGATTGAAAAGACGGAAAGCATCAAAACGAACAATAGAAGGGCAGCCATCGTAGATCAAAACAAGAAAGCAGGAAATACAGTAGGCAATAGAATGGAATAGAATTGGGAATGGAGGAATAAATAAGGGAGTGGACGTCATCGAAGCATTTCGTTATGTCATTTAGGAAATAACGTGTGACCTGTCCAATGGTACCAACAGTATAACATTTTACACAAAAGTCTCCTCTTAATGAATATTAAGAGAGTGAAGCCTCTCTACGCAATATGCATGACCATCTATATTATATATTACTAGCACTTGCACCGGGAGGGGTGCAAGGGTTACGCCGATAGAAAATTATTATTTTTATTGTGAATTGATGAAAATATTTATATAAAGTTCTTTTTTGAATATTTTATAATCAATGATTTCTTATTCATTTGTGCACAGAGTTGGAAAAATGTCTAGACAAGATTGGTAACAAACAGTTGTTGGTTGTTACAATTACAACTTATGACCAAAAAATTGATATTCCAAATGACAATATCTGACTGTAAGATAAGGCATTTATAATAATGATAAACATGTTCAAAACCCAACAAGATTGCTCTCAACATTAAATGGTGCTAGTATTACAATTAATGCATGAATGATCGATCCCACGACAGACAAATCTATTAAGCAAAAACAATAAAAAATTAGCTACATAAAAAACCCAACTACATATGAAATACCTCAATTTGTTGAAAACATCCAACACTTTGTAAAAGCCAATTTGTCCCCAAGGATTTTTAGCTTAATAAAGTGCATTGCCCTACATCTAGACAAAGCTTTAAAACCACACATGGCCAATAAATTCACGTGAACTGTGTTCAAGTGAAATTCATCTATATCCACTCGTTTAGATGATTAATTCAATCGATACCTAGTTTCAAAAGATCGCATCTATTCTAGGGTTATAATTAATTTAAAACATTTCCCAATCTTTGAAAATGAGAAAATAAATAACCCTAATCTAAAAAAATAAAAATAAAAACAAATGGACGTGAACTAGATTTCAAATATCGTCCCAGGTGGTTAGCATACAGAACAAAAGGGTTAATTTTTCCTTATGTACTCTTGCATTGGATATTGGAAGAACAAAAGGGTTTATTTGATATTAAATTGACAGATCATATTAATAAAACTGTCTCAAATTAAAATCACTCCCAATTTACAACACAAAATCCAGAACTTCTTCACAGAAGAAGCCTTTCTAACACCACATTTTATGCTAAAATTTGATTGGAGCACACCTTTAAATCCTATCTCAAAGTATACAACATATCGATTTACAAAAGTGCATCTTAATCAGAAAAGGAAAGATTCCAACTACTTGCCACACTATTCTTCAACTCAATTATCAGTTGCTATAGTCTGCTCTCTATTTTACTAATAGATACCACACTGAGTTCCAAATATCACACTAAACCTGATAAACGCACCCACTTCACTCACTCTCGTAATTCTTTTTTCGTTCTGACATAACCTAACCTTGGAACAAGTCTCACAAACTGATTTGCAAATTCCAGCCAACAACCCATAACTAAAATATCATTTGCATGACCGGTTTCAGTGCTTTGCCCTACACTGAAAAAGTAGAAAGAAAATGTAAGAAATTTGCTATAGTAAAACATTCATTTGTAGAAAACAACTTACCTCAGGTTTGGAACCCAGAGTCTAAATATAAAATTGGCTAAAATAAAAGATATCAGATGCCTAAGACATTCCAATACAATTATGTTTAAGGTCACTTTAACCACTTGATATTTTAAATTCATCCTCCTTAGACATCAATTTTACAAATGATGTACCCAAAACCAAAACTAAACCAACAAAGTACATGCATCTCACCCAAATGAAAAAGATACACTAGTTCATTTCAAATATTTCTATTACATACATAGGAAGCCGCAACAATAGAACTACATATTATCATTATGTTTTACTAATATAGGGAAAACATGAGCTTCTAAGGGTCTATTTTCTTAAGGAAAATTAAACTACATAACCTTTCTATATAATGCTTTAAGTTTTAAGCAAAGTTTTTTAGAAATACATATAAAATCTGCAAAAACACAAACACATTCCCTCACACAGAAGACTATTGGGATGCGTCTCTTTTACTAACATGAATGCCATAAAGTCAAGTACAACCAAGTCTATGTTGCCTCTTCAATAGGACTATATGCTAAATGAATGAATAACAGTGATTTTAATCCCATGCTTGCAACGTTATTTCTAAAATAGTAAAACTCAGTCGCCAGGACTCTTAGGTCCAGGGATGGGGTTTTCAATCCATACACAAAACTCCAGGTGACTATATTTATATGTAATGCAGCCACAAGCTTATAATTACTCCTATACCCTATTTCCAAATGATGTCCCTATCCCTATGCTTGCCACCGTTCCTGTGTGTGTTCCCCATGTCTCCTGGTGAGTATGCTAATACTAGTTTTGGATAGATTGATTTTAGCTCTTAAGAGCCCAACCTAGCCAGCATATAATATTTTTGTGAATTGAAAAACTTGACAGGTAAAATGATCCCTGCCACACAAATCATTCACCAATAGAAGTTTGCCCTGGTTGGACAAGCTCTAATGAAAAGATGGGCAAACACAGGTCTTAGTTTATTGAGAAAAGTCAACCACATAACAAATTTCACAAACCCCAGCTCAAGATGTGAAAGCATAATTTACTGCAAAAATATCATAATAGACACCTCCAGGTGAACAAGAAAATATGAAAAACCCTCTAAGCATGGTTCAAAAACCCATACTCAACAGACCCAATTTTGACTGGACTCAACAACTTAGGAAAAACTCAGCAATTCATTAACTGGCAGAAACTTGGGAGTACTCAGCAAATCTCACCAAGGCTCACCAAAAACTCAGCTAAACAAGTAAATAGGTGATTTTCTTAGCCGCAAAAAATAAATTGTAATTATTCGGCAAGTTTTCAATCTATCCCTTCAACCAAAAATGTTGCATAGGCAACATAACCTTATTCCCTTTCCTGGGATAGTATCATTTCACAACTGATGAAATTACGTTCACAATATGCATGTCTCTACAAGATATTTACAAATCTCCACTTCTCAACCCTCAATTAATCAAAACCGTTCCCAAAATCCACACCTAGACTATCAAACCTTACAGAAGAACTGAAATCAATCCTTATACTATTCAAGATTCAAGTATTTTTTGCTTGAAATGAAAGGAAAACTTCAAATTGTACTCTCTTATGATTCAAATAATTTTTTAAGTTGTGTTAGAAAATTAAAACTGAAGAGAAGAGTCGAGTTAGTTGGTAGAAGTGGTAAAAGCATGAGCTTCCAAGGTGCCAACTTGATGAGTGAGATAAATCCTTATGAGGTTCTACAGAAGAGGCTTGGGCTTCTACTTTTACTCTGAATAGAGTTCCAAGGAATTGAAAATACAGATAATTAAAATGAGTTTTTAAGTGCAAAATAGGAGCCTCATATATGCAGCTACGAGCTTTTAGACCTATAAATTCTTGTATCTAACCATAGCAAAATTAATCAAAATATAAGGAGAGGGATTCTTGTGTCAAGATAGGCCCTATCCTATGCGAATACCGCCTCATAAATTCAAAACTGTCAAAGCACAAGACCCCCCATAGAACAAAACATCTTCCAATACTGTTTTTCTACAACCAGTTAGTCCAGATAATGTAATGCCTATCATTCGCTCTAACAGCAGGTCAAACCTGTGATTTGCTCCCTTTTTGGATGCTTTAACCAGTCGTCCTCTTCCTGTAGCTTCACATATGGACCAACAATTGCAATGTATCACTGAGTAATGGACGAGGGTGCAATTTGATGGCCACTTCCAGCCTCCACTCACTCCCAACAACCTTCTACGACCCTATGTGCCCAAAACTTCTACGCAACTTAGACAAGAGACTTTGCTTGTGATTCAAAGAGACATCCAGGCCTGAAAGGTATTTTCTAGCTACACACTACCCACAATCTATCCTTATGCTGGATGCCAAACACCAAAACCCTTAGGCATAACCAAATGAGAGAAATGGTAAAGCACTTATTACTGCATATGCTATGGTGGAGTAGATATGCAAGTGATTCCCACACCAAACGACAACTATCAAGAATTAAGTCTTTAGCAACTCTTCTGATTTCAATGGCGGTCACCTGTGCAATGAAAATCTCATGATAAAAGATAAGTATGAAGTAAATATCGTAATGTGGCGGTGAAAGTATTAGGTGAGATTGAAGGCAACAATTAATACCATGTCCAGTTTTGCAATAACTCTCCTTTATTTTTCGGCGTACTTTGCAAGATATCTCTATGCATGTCTGAAGGTGAAAGGGGCAATATGAAAGTGACTCCAACAGTGACATCACTCAAGCCTATTTTCAAGTGAGGTTTACCAGACATAAAAAGAGGTTTGAAGGTGTGAGACAGGTTTCAGCTGAAACTTCACTCTATATATAGCCTATCGGCTAAATATATATAAAATAGGTTGAGAGTTATTATTTTCTAATTTTTTTTGATTGATTTATGTTTGTGATAAAAACTTTTATTTTTCTTTGTGATAAAAAATATTATTTATTTGTTTTTTTAGTTTATGCAAATATTTGAATTATTTTTATTATTTATTTATTTATTTGTTTTTTTTTTGTTTCATCAAATCTCTCTAATTTGATTTTTTTGTTTCATCAAATCTCTTTTATTTAATTTTTTTGTTTCATCAAATCTATTGTAGTTGCACATGACTTCCACATGCATGTCATTTTAAATGAAGCTTCAAAAACTTTACACAGATTGTTGGATCACCTCTCGACGTAATTATTCAACAAAATATTTTAACAAGAAACTATGTTTTTAACTTTGTAAATTTAACTATATTAGAAAATAGTAACTTTGTAAATTTAACTACATTAGAATAGAGTAACATTGTAAATTTAATTTATTAATTAAAAAAATAAATTAAAAAATGTATTATTTTTAATTCCATTAAATATATATGTATATGTATGTATGTGTATAGGAGTGATTTTGCACCCCATGTGCAAATCCCTTTTTTGCCTTTATTCACTTTAGAAAACTAAGTTCAAAGGTTTAATTCCACCTAAGCCTGCTGCTTGCATCCCACTTGGCGCTTGTTTTGAGCGTCAGTGGAGGTGTTTTTGTCAAGGATGCCCGTGTGGCGCGTAGATTTCCGTGCAATGTGCTTACATTCTTGGAAGATTCCTGCGGTTGAACTTGTAGAGACGTTACACTTCTCATTGGGAGTCAAATTGTAATGCCCCCTTTAGCCGACCAACTCGAATATGGTCGTTTCTTTCATTCCCTCCTTCAAATTCACTCCTTGAACAAGCATTTCAATTCTCTAAGAATTCAATAAATCTTCTACACACTTCAAACATCCCTTTTGACACTCTTGCACTGACTTTCAAGCTTTCAAGCAACACCTTTACACCTCATTGTAGCAAACAAAACACTCCATCACTTTGGTAGAGCAAGTTGGGAATGAAACACCATTGCAGCAGAGGCTCGAGTACTCTCATTTTCTCCCCCAAGCAACCTTGAGTGCTCTTGGTGGAGGTGGTAAACTCCCTTTCCTCTCCTCTATCACTTGGTTGAGTTAGCACATTTACTATTTTGTAGTGCTTTTGTGCTCTTTACTATATTGTTCTCTTTATGTCACTTTTTTGATTGTCTGTGGAGGTGGAAACACCTAAATAGGGGTTTAACTAAGGCAGACCCCTATACAGCCACCCAACATTTTCCTCTTTTTGTGTGTAGGAGTATGTGCTTTCGAAGAGCTAGCTGGCGATTAGACTCTTTTACGAAATCATCTTCATCACCCCAACTCTGGTATATTTTCTTTATCACCTTTGTTTGTACTTTTCATGTTTCATAGTGTTGTTTTGCTCTTTTAGAAGTCGCTAGCTAGGCTGCTAGCTTGTTTTTTGCTAGTTTGCATTATCCTTTTGGTCCTCTGGTTGTACGAACGCCAGTGCACGACGCTGTCGTCCCAAAATTGCACTCTCATCCTCAGAAAGAGAGCTATCCGAGATACAATGTTGAGCTCAAAAACTAGCTCGCTTAGCCTCATTTAGAATCTCGGGATTGTAGAGTACTTGTAGGACTTTATAGTCCTCATCATTCTCATTCTCATATCCTAACACCTCGTTTAGCTGAGATAAGTTAGGGCAACCTTCTGCATCTTGGCCCTCTGTGACTTGGGGCCTTGCATGTGATGGTCCCCCTCTCACATTTTTGGTGAACCCGATGTGAACCAATGTTTGTTCATCCATTGGTGTTGAGACCTCTCTCGTGTACCTCATGATTGTTGTGAAGGTTTATGAGCATGACAACCCAATCCAAAACTTCCAGGTATATCGTTAGGAGAAGTGTATGACACCTCTTGATGGAAAGGACGAAGGTCTTTATTGGGTTATCTATAGGCCTTTTCCCTGGTCCCGCCATTAGTGTGGCCACATAGGAGCAATTTCTGAGGAACGAGATGGGATTCGTTGACGAGACTGATCATGTTCCCACTCCCCTTGCATCTCCTACACCATCATCAATGGACGAGCATGAGGCCATTTAGATCTGTACAAAATATGTATCCCCCCTTGTTAGAGGATTGGGTGATTTAGAAAATCACTTGGAAAGAAATCTGAAGATGGCTAGAGCCGCTCGGGTTGTTAGTGAGTTAAAACATATGATGGGTAAAGATTGAACAAACATAGAGCTTTTAACCAGCTTCCTCGGTCTTGTTGAAGCATGTGCTCCTTCAAACAATTCTATCTTTGCACAAGGAGCCACTTTCGAAGAGCATAAGCGATAGTTAGGAGTATTGATGCCTCCCACATCTATTTATATGATCGATGCGGTCCCCTCTATCAATATAGCTCCTGTCTCTGAACAACCCAAAACTATCAAAGTAAATAGGGTACCCTTGGGATTTAACTTCACCCCCTTGTCACCTCTAGTGGTGGAGGTTTTGGTAGGATGAGTGGTGGGGGCTTTGGTAGTGGTGGTGGATTCGATAGCGGAGGTGGTGCTGGTGGAGGTGGTTCTAGTGGAGGTCATGGTGGTGGCTCTGGTGGAGGCCCTATCAGTGGCGGTGGCTCTGGTAGCAGTTTTGGCAAAGGTCACATCTCTGGCAGTTCTAGAGGTGGCTTTGGCGGTGGTTTTGGAGGAGGTTCCTTTGACCCTCTATCTTCTAATGAACCCATTTTGAACACTCTTCTTTAGAATATGGGTAAGATGCAGAGCCAGTTAGCGAGTCTTTCCCAAGCCTCTACTTAGCCTATCTTCCATCCCTTCTTCCAACACAACCCATTGTCGGTTGTGATCTTAAACAATCCCTTCCCCCAAGGAATGGAGCTACCTAAATTTGAAAATTATGGTGGTAAAGGGGATCCACAGATGCATGTGTTTTCCTTTAGCATCCTGTGCGCAAAATTCTTCCATCATGACGTGTTGATGGCTAAAATTATTCCCCAATCTCTCAAGGACATATCACTCGAGTGGTACTATTCCTTTCCCGACAATTCCATTTTCTCATTTGATCAACTTGTAAATCAATTCCTTAGACAATTTCAAGCAAACATCAGGCCAAAGATGAACTTTTTCGGATCTCATTCGATGTAAACAAAGAGATAACGAAAAAATCATTGATTTCATAGCACACTACCAAGCGCTCCTTTCATAAATCTCGTACCAACTGCCTGATTTTGACGTGCAAAAGGTATTCATAGGGAACTTACAAAGGCCTTGGCAAAAGAAGTTCACCCTTATGAAATATCCTTCTTTCCCGCACTTGTGTGCGGCCTTACGAGAATACCAATACATGATTGTTTAGTTTAGGGGATCTTCCTTGTCCTCTCATTCTGAGGGAAAGTCCATTGTATCAATCTCTAGGAAAGGTAAGGTCGTTACAAATGTAGTTGGCGCTACTAACAACAATGACCTTAGGCATAACCAAAAGTTCACAAAGTTATCAAAATCCTATTCTTCTATCTTGCAAAAGCTGTTGAAGGATAAGATCATAACCTTGTTGAGTCCTAAGCCTGTTAAGGAACCTTACCCTAATTGGTATGCTAGGAACACTTATTGTCAGTACCATGAGGTTAATGGGAATGATACCGAAAGCTATATGTGGTTGCATCATGAGATACATGACTGGATTGAGGACAGTACCATTCATATTGATGGAAATAAAAAAAATTCTAACAAATTAGTGGCGAAGGCTAATAGTGAATTGCAAATATACACATACCTGTCTCCGTCGTACTTTGCTAACATGATTGTAGATCTTGTTGATTTTGTTAGTCAACCTGGGGCTTATGTTAACATGGTCATGGTGACTTCTACTACTCCACTTGAACTCGGTTCATCAGACATTGCATTCACATGACAAGATTTTCCCTTAAATAATAAACCCTTGCCTCTCTACATTCCCGCTCATGTCAATGGTAACATTGTGACAGGAGTCTTGATAGACCCTTTGAGTCGCATGAATGTTATCATTGAGGAAACATTAGTACTAAATTCATTACAAAAGGGAAAATATGAAGAAACAAAATCTACTATTCACACAAATGATGGTATGAGTCTTAAACCTTACAACTCGATAACTTTGTTCATTTTGGTTGGACCCAGGTCTGTTGACACAATTTTTGATGTTATTATGGAGTTGAATCTATTTAGGCTGAAGCTAGGCATCCCTTGACTAGCTTCCATGAATGGAGTCACCTTCATTATTCACAAGTGTTTAAATTTTTCCCATGAAGGTGTCATGCATGTAGTGCATGACATTGGATATCAACCCCTTGTGTCTTGTGGTAGAATCCATTGGATCACTTTTGACCCTCCCCAGTTGTTCCACTTCCTCCAAGAACATACTTACTTTACAAGAATTATGTAAAGTATAAGACTGGGGGCAAGGGACAGCCAAAACTAACCCTTCCTATGATGCAGCAGTTGGTTGCCTCCTCTTCCTATGAGGAGAAGGAGAAGCCTATACTGATTGCTCCCCCTTTCCAAAAAGGAAAGGAGAAGTCCTTGCTAACTCCCTCTCCTCCCCATAAAGGTAAAGAGAAGGTTGCCTTCTCCCAGATTGCCTCATCCTCTCCCCTTTCTTGGGAAGAGTATTAGATGAGTCAGCCTAGTGGCTATTCACTGATTCTGATGGTTCCTCCTTGGTGTAGGCCCAAGCTTAGGATCACGGATCTACCAAATGAATACCCCAGACTGTGGTACTATCTATATGGTAGAAAGAAAGGTTCCCAAAGGGAATTATATCCACTACCTTGTATCACTCTTGCTTCTAAGGTAGTAAATGGGAAGAGGTCCACTGCCGAGGCTCTTGAGCTGACTCCTCCCGCTGCTCCTCAACCTGTTCCTCCTGCTCCCGTCTAGGAATCCATTCCTCCTCTAGAAATGACTATAGTGGACATTCCCATGGTCGAGTAGGAGCCTTATGTTCATTCATAGCCTTTGGCCTCCAGCTCCAAGAATCGTAGAAACTTCCTTGCACGCAAGTGTAAGCATTAGCGAAAGGACCTCTTAGCTAAGAAGGCCACCTCACAAAGAATGGAGGAAGAGACAACTGCCCTTGCTTCAAGGCCTCCTATCGTGTCACCCTCTTCCCTTCCTTTTTCTTCTCTTCAGTTTAGTTCCACACTACCTCTATCCCCCGTAGCGAGTATGAATGCACCTTTACCCCAAGGGGGTATAGGTGTTCATCACTCCTTCGGTGAAGCTGCCTTTGTTGAT
Source organism: Sequoia sempervirens (assembly GCA_007258455.2). Taxonomy (NCBI): domain Eukaryota; kingdom Viridiplantae; phylum Streptophyta; class Pinopsida; order Cupressales; family Cupressaceae; genus Sequoia; species Sequoia sempervirens. The sequence goes on along the minus strand of VDFB02000003.1, from coordinate 268,970,418 downwards.
GTTCATTTTGGATATCCAGCCTTTCATGAAGCCTGTGGATATGGTTAATACCTCGGTCGTATCCACTATGGTTCTTTCCTCCTCTTCCTCCATGCCTCTAGCCTTGTTTGTGGGGAGTTTATCCCCTCTGATGAATAAAAAGGTGGAGTGTGGTCCTTCTAGCAACGAAGGACATAAGAGGACCCTGCCTTCTTTGCAAGGTGGTCCCATGTTTACTTGTTTTGTCTTGGTGACGGAACCAGTCTTGGCTTCTCCTGAGTTCGTCACCACTCCCGAGTCACTCGACGAGCCCAACGGTGAATCTTAGGCATAGCCTACCTTGTCCATTGAAGTTAGACATGGTGCTCCTGTGGGGTGCATGTTTAACTCTGTGAATGAAGCTCTGACCTTGTCAATGATCTTCACAAAATCGCTGACCCTATCTCCATAAGAGCTCAGTGGAGAGGACCTGGAGGGACCCTCTTCCTTGGCCCTTGTTGCGAGAGGGTCAGACACTCCTCCTCTTGACATCCCACCACTGTAGGCTCATCCTTCTTCCCCCTACGATGACCTAGGGTGGGAAGTAGATGACCTCTTGGTTGATCAATGTTAGGAGGAGGCCTCTTCTTGATCTTTTGTGTGTGTGTGTGTTTTGTGATGTGTTCCCCCCGTGATTGTGCTATTTGTGCCTAGATGACCCTTGTCACCCCTTTTGGTGCTTGGATATATGTGTAATTTTTTGTGTCGTAAGCCTTCTTCTATTTGTATCATCATTCTTCCATGTTTGTGCTTGATTTTTGATAAATTGGGGATGACGCAAAGTGTTGGGAGAATTTAGGATTCCCTTCCATGTTGAACCAATTTTTTTATTTTACTTTGTTTTCCATGCATTCTTCCCGATCTGGTTGGGGATTGATGATCTTTCGCCTTGCACCATGGTTACCTATTATTCATATGAACTCGGACAAATCTGACCTACTAAACCAGATCCCCCTGTGCCCTTTGTTTGTGTTGTTTTTTCTTTTTCTTTCTCTTTATATTTTTCTCTTCTTTGCTTGAGTTTTCCCTCTCATGTGTGACAACACCTTTCTTCAACATTTCAATTTTTTAGAAAATGCATTTGTTGCGAACAAATTTTTTCTCAAAAATCCTCATAAAAATTTCTTCGAAATCACATTCACAACTTGGAACCCTAATGGAAAATGTTTCCTTCATCATGGGTTTGTAAAGAAAGGATTTGGAAACCTTCCTTTGAAGCAAGAATAACTTTGACCTTCCCCTCGTGTGGGGGCATATTCTTCCCTTTGAATTCCTTGATGAAGTGAATGTCTTTCGAAAGGACTCCTTGATGATGGATCACAATGAGAAAGAAAAAATATATTTTTGAATTGCGTGTCCCTTGAGTGGACCCCTTCTTCATGGTGGGTTCTCGAGGGAGCCCCTTTGAAAGATCTTATCTTGAGTGAAACCATTCACATCTAGCTTGGGGGTAACCTAACTAGACCTCGCTTTTCAAACAACGCATCCCTTGAATGGACCCCTCTTCCTTTGAAGGGTTCATGAGGGACCCCTTTGAAATAATTCCTAATCATTGATGATCCACGCGACGATCCACTTACTTGCCTATGTGGCCGCTTCCTGACTCTGCGGAGTCTGTTTTCTTAGGTTTCCTCCATGCTAGAGTTTTTGGGGGATACCTCCCTATAGGACTGAGAGCTTGTAGGGTGCTTCCTTTGGGTTTCCTCCATGCTATAGTTTTTGGGGGGACACCTTCCTTGTAGGTTTGTGGGCCTATAAGGTGCTTGCTTCATGGGGTATCCTCCATGCTAGAGTTTTTGGGGGACACCTTCCTTGTAGGTCCGCGGACCTGCAGGGCATTTTCTATCTTCAACTTCATAGTTATGAGCAACTGTGAAGTCCTTTGTTTTCCCTGCACCTTTAGGTATTCTAGATCGTGGTTTGCTTCCTTGACGGCTTGAGTATACATCTCTAACCTTACTCCTTCCTTGATCTACTTTATTGAGCACTCATTAGTACTCATTCTCACTAAAGTGGGGGAAAAATGTATAGGAGTTATTTTGCACCCCATGTGCAAATCCCCTTTTTACCTTTATCCACTTTATAAAACCAAGTTCATAGGTTTAATTCCACCTATGACCATTGCTTGCATCCCACTTGGCACCTATTTTGAGCGTTGATGGAAGCATTTTTGTCAGGGATGCCCATGCAACATGCAAACGTCTGCATGACACTCTTACGTCCCTAGTAGATTCCTGCGGTTGAACTTGCAAAGGCATTACACTTCTCACCGGGAGTCAAGTTGTAATGCCCCCTTTGGCCGACTGACCTGAATATGGCTGTTTCTTTCATTCCCTCCTTCAAATTCACTCCTTGAACAAGATTTCAATTCTCTAAGCATTCAATCAATCTTCTACACACTTCAAGCATCCATTCTTACACTCCTACACTCACTTTCAAGCTTTCAAGCAACACCTTTGCACCTCATTGTACCAAACATAACACTCCATCACTTTGGTAGAGAAAGTTGGGAATGAAACACCATTGCAACAGAGGCTCGAGTACTCTCATTCTCTCCCCCAAGCAAGCTTGAGTGCTCTTGGTGGATGTGGTAATCTCCCTATCCTCTCCTCTATCACTTAGTTGAGTTAGCGCATTTACTATTTTGTAGTTCTTTTGTGCTCTTTACTATATTGTTCTCTTTATCTCACTTTCTTGGCTGTCTATGGAGGTGGAAACATCTAAACAAGGGTCTAAATGAGGGAGGCCCCTATATAGCCACCCAACATTTTCCTCTTTTTGTGTGTAGGAGTATGAGCTTTCAAGGAGCTAGCTGGCAAATAGACTCTTCTACGAAATCATCTTCATCACCCCAACTCTGGTATATTTTCTTTATCACCTTCGTTTGTACTTTTCATATTTAATAGTGTTGTTTTTCTCTTTTAGAAGTTGCTAACTAGGCTACTAGCTTATTTTCTTCTAGTTTGCATTGTCCTTGGTCCTCTAGTTGTACGGATGCCAACGCACTTGAGAGACACCAACACACCACACAGTCATCCTAAAATTGTGCTCTTGTCCTCGAACAAAGAGCTATCCAAGATATAGTGTTGAGCTCGAAAACTAGCTCGCCTAGCCTCATTTAGAATCTCAGGATTGTAGAGTGGTTGTAGGACTTTATAGTCCTCATCATTCTCATCCTCATATCCTAACACCTTGTTTAGTTGAGGTAAGTTAGGATAGCCTTCTGTATCTTGGCCCTCCGTGGCCTAGGGCCTTGCACGTGGTGGTCCCCCTCTCTAATAGTATGTATATATGTACATACATGCACACACATACATATACACACATACACACATAGACATACATACGTAATTATATATGTATATGTGGATGTGTATTTGTATGTATAGATATGTATAGATACCCACACATATTTATACACATATACATATATATACACAATTATTCTTCAAATTAATAATTACTTCTTCTATAATGTCATATGTATTGAAATCATCCTTATTTTAACATGTTTTTTGGTAATAAGGAGGAATGAATGAGCTCCTAGGAGAAATTTCCACCTACAAATCTCAAATATTAAGAGGTGGTTATTAGACATGTAGTGTTTTACAATTCTACATTGATTGCTTCTTATTTGTATTTTTTCTTGATAATTTAAGCTTTAGTTGGCTTAAACAAATATGTAACATGTGATTACTTATCCCCTTAGTCATTCTACTTCATATCCTATCCTAAAAACATAAAGGAATCAACATCTTCCAAAATTTAGTTATTCAAATTTATTTTCATGTGAAACCCTTCTAGTATGGGCATGTGTACATGCTATTATTTTATTATTATGAAGAAAATTTTATTTCTAAGAATCTTTTTTAAAATAATCTTGTAGAAACAAAGTTAATGATATTGAAAGGAAAATGAGTTTGTAATAATAAAAATACAATGAGATGAACATGAGAAAATATAATTTCAAGATAATCTTACATTAAAGATAAGAATTCAAACAGATGTGAGGACATGGTTCATCTTCTTTTTATGGATATTAATGGAGTGAAACCCTAAATATTCAATAAATATTTATTTATTTTCATATATAGGACTTTTATTTTGTGATGAATGGGTTTTTTTTCTTCTTATGTTTGTTAGTTCTAGGATCAATTACCTAAAAGATCTAGAATACATGTGATCACTTATCCCTTTAGTCATCCTTCTTTTTATCTTTCCATGTGGATAATAAAGGAGTCAACATGACCTCAAAGAATTTATTCATACCCATCTCTTTTACTATGAAAATCATCTAATATGTGCATGTTAGCATTTTATTAGTTTATTAGCATTATGCTGAATTATTTTTCTATGAAGGCCATGTGACAAATGGTATGGATATTCTAAATATGTTTAATGACATATTGGAAGGAAAATGAGTTTGTAATAATACAAATACAATTAGATGAGCAAGAAAGATTAAAGTTTCATGATAGTCTTACATTAAATATAAGAGATGACATAGTTGGGGGTAAGTGCATCAAAATGGGGTATCAAAAGCGAGTTAGAAGTGAAATTTTCTTTCTAAAAATAGCAAAAAATATTCTTTGACAAGTAATTCCAAGATACCTATGCTCAAAATTTCAAGACATGATAAGAATAAAATTAGTAACTTACTTAAAATTTAGTTTTTATTTTTTAAAGAAAGGGGTACATTTTTTATTGGAAATTAGAAAAAAACATTACAATAATAACCAAGGGACCTAGCCCCCGAAAACAAAGAAACAACCCTGTAACACAAAAACAATATCAACTATCCCCATGAATCCTCCTATCCTCCTCAAAGAACTGATCCAGATCCGGACGCAACTCAGGGGTAACTTGATCCCAATGCTCAACCTTCCAACCATTATCATGCTTAGAGGCCCATTTGGCCAAGCAGTCAACAACACGATTCCACTCCCTTAGGATGTGAACAAATGAAACCTCCTCCATCCGAGAACTAACTTGAAGAATTCGATGAACCACTGAACCCAAATACTAATTTATATTAGATACCTTCTACTCATTCAACAGATTAATCAAGATCTACGAATGAGCTTCACACATAATCTTTCGCCATCCCAGAGCAAGGGCCCTCTCAATAGCATAAAAAATCACCAGCCCCTCCATGAAGTTAACAGTCTTCATCCCCTCATGTATAGAGAATAGAAAAATCACTGACCCACTAGAGTCCCTACCAACCCCACCAATCCCAATAGGCCCATTTGGAGGAGGTAACCACCTACCAACCTGTTGAACTCTCTTTTTCCCATGCTTGTAGTTCCTAGAGCTGACAAAAGAAGAATGAATTTCCTGAAGACCCAGTCTGGCCACCAACTCATCATCACCTCTCTCCAAGGGGAAAACCACATCACTCTTAGCCACAACCGACTCCTGCACCATTCCTAACATACACAACTACACTTTCTGACATACCAATTTTTGATTACGAAAGATCCGGTGGTTCCACTCCAACCATATTTGCTAAAGAAAAAAAGTAGGGCCCGCGTACCAAACATCTTGCAAAAAGGAGGCCATAGAAGGAAGTCTGCCCAGACTATCCCATAATTCAACTAAAGAGCAAGCATGAATACAAGGAAGCTTCTACACCTCCCACCACCAATGCCAAAGATGCACAACAAAGGGGCATCAAAAGAAAAAATGTGAAGAATCTTCTTCCTCTCTCCCATGCAAAACACAAACCGAAGGTCCCTGGAATCCCCTTTTACAAATGTTATCCTAGGTAAAGCACCTATTCCATGCCAAAGTCCAAACAAAGCAGTTGCATTTTGGCCACGAGATCTTATTCCACACCCTTTTCCACCAATGACCCTCCACCCCATTCAAATTCTGAGCCAATAACACTTGATAACTAGAAGCAATTGAATAAACCCCCTTAGGATTATGGGTCCAAGCTAAAATATCCTCTTCCAAAAGAGAACTACAACTCCTACTACAAAGAATCTTGTGAAGCTCAACACTTTCTTTCCCAAGTCCCAAATCCGGCCACTTCGTGGGATCCTTCCAATGAGCCACCTCCAATTGACCAAAAGAAGAGACAAACTTGAAGTCACTCACCCTAGACCAACCAACCACAAGAAATATCTGGCACAAAGGAAGGAGGTTGGGGAACTGAGAAGTTAGTGGAGGGAAGCCATCCCAAGAATCTGACTAGAAAAGAGTTTCAATGTCTCATCTGCAAATCCAAAATAAACCTTCCTTGATGAGTTTCACACCCTTCTGAAGAGTATTCCAAATCACCGAGCCTTTCCCCTCAAGTGGGTAACGATGGAGATCATACCAAGGAATCCCCAAGAAATACTTATGAGATAAAATCCTGGCCCACAGTTGATCCTACTCCACACACCATCTCTAGAATAGCTTAGCAGCCATAGCCACTCTGGACAACGCAGAATGTCAAAGACCAAGACCACCAAATTGCTTCGGACTACACACTACATCCCACCTAACCAGGCTCCACTTGGAAGATGAAAAACTTCTAGTCCATAAGAACTACCTTTCAAGAGAATCCATCTCTCTAAGAAAATCCATCAGAGCCACTTGAAGCATACATTTGTAGTTAGGGAGAGCTTGCACCACCGACTTGAGAAGTTGAACCAACCTCGCAAAAGACAACCATCTATGGGTCCAATGATTAAATTTTTCATGGAGCTTATCAATAATATTCTACTAAGAACCCCTTGAAATTCGGCAAACAAAAATTGGGATACCCAGATACGTCAAAGGGAGAACCCCTATCTGAAACCTTAAGATATTAGCAATTCTTCTCTGTATAGGGGCCGATGTATTGAAGAAGATGAATTATTTCTCCTCATTAATTGATTTATGTGAAGCAACAAGATACAAGTCCAACACCTGCCTCAAATTAGTAGCTTCTCTAATAGTAGCCATCCCCATCAAGGTAGTATCATAAAAAAACTACAAATGGGATTATGGAGGCAGATCTCCACCCCAATGCCAACCCTGAATAATACCAAGCTCCACATTTCTTTTAAAAAAATGTCCAAGACCTTCCACAAGAAGCATAAAAAGATACGGAGAAAGAGGATCCCCTTGGTGCAAACCCCTAGAGGTGCCAAAAACTTTTGAACATTTGATCTCCATTTATCAAAACTGAGAAGGAAACAAACATGACACAACTCATGACCCATTGGATCCACTCCTCACCAAAACCAAAAGAAACAAGGACCTTCCGCAAGAAAGACCATCTAAACCTGTCATAAGCCTTAGCCATATCGAGCTTAATGAACATTGCCTTCTCATGGGAGCTATCCATGGAGTGGATGGTCTCCGTAGCAATGAAAACCCCATCAAGAATTTTTCAACCCGCCACAAAACCACTCTGCTCCTCCGAAATCAACACTTTAAGCCACTTCTTCAACCTCTCAGCCATTAACTTAGAAACTATTTTATATGCTACATTGCAAAGAGAGATAGGATGGAATTGAATAACCTATCAGCCTCATCACACTTGGGGATGAGAGCAAGGAAAGTGGAATTCAGAGCATGAAGCATTTGCTTATTCCTTTGGGACTCATGGAAAATTTCCAAAAGATCCAACATTATGATATCCCATAATTCTTGAAAAAACTCAATCAGAAAACCATTAGGGCTAGGAGCTTTACCCCTCTTCATCTAAAACACAATCCCCTCTAGCTCATCAAGAGAAATATATTTCATCAGATACTCATTTGCCTCCCTGGAGACCAATTGAGGAATAAAAGAAATAACATGTGCTTCCTCAACAAAGCCCCCCCCCCCCCTGAATCCTCCTTGAATAAAGCAACAAAATACTGAGATGCCTCAATAGAGACTTCCTAATGCGAGGCAAGACGTTCCCTCCTATCATTCACCAAAATAGAAATGGAATTACCATGCCTCCTGTCTTTCACAGAATTGAAGAAGGAAGTGTTTTTATCACCTTCTTGTATCCAATCAACCCAAGCCTTTTGCTTCCAATAGATCTCTTCCCTCAATTCAAATTCCTCAACCACTTTTAGAGTCCTAGCCTCCTCCCTCAAAAGATCATCAGAAGCCCCATTCTCGCGAATCAACCACGTAATATTATTCAACTCCTCCTGAGCAGTGACCTTAGCATGAAAGATATTACCAAAACATCGTCGATTCCACCTTTTAAGCTGATATTTGACAAACCGAAGAAGCTTACCAAAAGTGACATTGTTGTACCAAAAGAAGGTCTTACAATCATCCACCATGTAGCCACATGCTCATGAAGAGTAGAATCCTATAACCACATAAGCTAGAACTTGAAGGAGGGAGAATGCAGCGCCCGAGTAGATATAATACTAAGCTTAATAGGCCAATGATAAGAACCTCTCCAATCAAGAATTTCAGATCTAGTAGACAACAAGTCTCCAACCCAATAATAGGAAACCAAGAATCGATTAAGCCTCTCAACAACACAACCCTAACCAGTTCTCCTATTATTGTAGGTGAAACAACCATTACTGTGCTAAACATGAATAGGATTTAAATATGAAATGCTATCCATGAGTAATAGAGCGGAAGGCTCCAACCTAGCAATTCTGCCTCTTTTCTCGGACAACTCAACTATAGCATTAAAATCACTAGCCAAAACCCATGGATGGAAAGGAGCTACTCTATGGAAAAAATGAAGATAGGACCATAGAAGTTGTTTACCCTAGAAGTCAATAGGAGCATACACATTAGAGAGGAGAATACACTCACTAGTCTCATAACAAGAGGCGACTAGGGACATAGAGGATCTAGAGGACAACCACCAAAGAGGGAAAATATTTCAAGGGTTCCAAAAGAAAGTCACCCCCCTGGAACACCAAGAGCCCCCACACATTGGAATTCACCATATTTCCACAACCTAGGTACCATGTCCAACATATTATCCACATATAACTTGGTCTCTTGAAGAAAAAGAACATTCAGAGAATGATTCCTAACAAAATCATGAACAATTTTTTGTCGAGGGCCACTGTTCAAGCCCCTTGTACATTCCATGAGAGAATGATCATTTCTAAGGGCATGAAAAATGTGAATCAAGAGTCTTGACTGACCCTGACTCCACCAAAGTTTCCCCAGTTAATTTAGTCTTATCCATATCCTTTTTCCTACCTAGCTTGGAAGACTTCTCACCAACCTCTTTCTTTGGTTCCTTTTGCAGAATACCCAAGTGAGAAGAAGACAAAGAGCTCTTTCCCACTTCCGTACCATCTTTCAAGGGCAATGGGGAACCACCTCCACCACTCTTCGTAGCTCCAATAGTAGATTCTTGTTCAACCTCGACAATCAATTGTTGATCTATATCCATCTGCCCAACTCCAACCTCTTGCACAACCTGCATAGCCTCCAAAGGAGGCCCATCCTATCCTAAACCCAAAGTACCCCGATCCAAGTTCAGCAACCTTGGATTCATTTCCTATTGGTTGAGATCATCCAAAACCTCAAACCTATTAAAAGTGTCATCATCCCGCCTCTCCCTCAAGGTACACTTTTTCCCTTGATTCCTATTGTGAGCCTCGATAGGGACATAACCATCATCACCATTACCATCACCCAGAATAGGCTTCTTCCCCTTATCAGTCCTAGGAAAATTGTGAGAAGGTTGGGGTGCCATAGGCTTCTAAGCCCTAGGGAATCTACGCTGAAAGTGACCATATTCATGACAAAGGCGACACTAGAAAGGTAGGGTTTCATAATATAGTTACCCAAGTATAGGATCCAACACTCACTTCAACATAATTTGGCAGTGGTTTTCTTAGATCAATTTCTACACAAATATGGGAAAAATTCATTACCTTCTTAAATCGTGTCTGCTGGGAAGGCCAAATAGGTTTATCAAGCATTGAAGCCACCAAATGAAGCACATCATCCCGCCAGCACTCAATTGGGAACCACAACAACCGAACCCAAATCAGAATCCGACTCGGTAGTGCCTCGGTCGGGTTGAAGCCCACATGCCATGGCTTGATAAACAATCCCACCTAGTTATAAAAATAGGGACCACCCTCAAAGACCTTATTATGATCTTCCATGCAATCAAATGAGACCATAAAATAGTTGTTCATGAGGAGCCTAATCTCCATATCCCCCTCCGACATCCATGTCCACTAAGCCCAGGATTCCAAAAATTGCAACGAAACTCTCAAACCCATGAACTTGCAATAAAATGAGTGTCTCAAATAGTATTCAATATCATCTACAAGTATCTCCATCAAGATAACCAATTTCAGTCTCTCTTTGCATCTCTCCAAACATCCATTAATCTTTGTTATGCAAGAACCACTAATTAGTCCAAGATCATTCATCTCCGTCTTTGGCGAAAACAAAAATTGTCAAAAAAATTCACACCATGCACCACAGGCTTTGAACCAAATGCTAAACGAAAATTCAATTTTGGGCTAGCCCCAGATGTTTCCCCACACGACATAGCAATAAACAAAAACCCTGGCAGGCATGCAAGCCCCCGGGTCACGTTAGTAAGAAATGGAAAAACCCCAAGGGAAAGAATGAACCCCTCCACCTAGAAGCCACCTAATTAGGAACAAGAAGGCCTCCAGAAAAAGAAAAAACCTACCTGTCAAAGGGAAGAACCAAGGCCCCACGAAATGGTAGGAAAATCACACAGCCCCTCAAGAATCTACGCCCACACCATGGACCCACGCGGGAAAAGGAGGAGGCTAGGCACAAGGACAGGCTACACACAAAATGACAACACCATAGGAGAGCCCACAACAGAAGAGAGGAAGCTTGCGCCCAACACAATGGATGCACCTCCCACACAACAATCGCTAGTAAAGGAATATGAGAGAAAAGATTAGCAGACAATAACCCCACCTCCAAAAACCTCAATTGCACAAAAACCCCCACAATGCAGAATCAAGCAGAACACAAAGAACAAGCTAGCCCAACACAGATGCCCTAGCTGGGCTTGCAGAGCACGCGAACACCATCAATTATAGTCATGTGTCATTACATCGTACTTAAAATTTAGTTACTAAACTAGTATTTTTTAAATAAATTATGATGATTAAGAGGCTCAAATAGGGGGAGTACACAAAATGGTCCTATTATTATTTTTTTTAAAATATAATAGAGGATTAGCTATTCTCCTCTAAAATGCTACATTTTTAAAAGAATTCAGTAAATATTTATAGAGGTGTGGACACAAATACAAAGAAAAAGATTCTTATTCCAAACTACTACAAACCTTAGATAGAGCTCAAAAAAGGAATAAAAATAGAATAAACAACATTATTAAATAAATTTAACAATTAAATTCTAATTTGATTTGGTTTGTTCCATTGATAGTTGGTTTGTGGATGTTACTTTGTTCAAAGACTAACTATTTTGATAGCTTATACTTAGCTCAAAGGTGATTAAAATAGATGAGAGGGTGCCTTAATTTATAGATTTTTGGAAGATATAATGGATTTTTAAGATGAAATAGATAGATCAATGACGGAGGAAGAATGGGAGGGTGCCTTAATTTAAGGATTTTTGAAACAGGCAATGGATGTTTGAGATATGATGGAGATCAATAATGGAGGATGAATGAGCATATTTCCATAAGATCAAGTAGATAATGGAGGGTTGAAATGGAGTTGTTAGAATATAAAGGACTAGGATGCATTTACTAAAATTAGCAAGTAGTTGCAACCATGAGAGACATAAGGGACAAGTGTACCTAAGAGTCCTTTATTCTTGGGTTTGGTGGAGAGAGTGTTGGAACAATTAGGAATAACACACTTAGGAAGCCTTTATTATTGGGATAGGTAGATGGAGCATAACTATAAATATATGATAATAATATTTAATTATTTTTTCCATGTGTGAGGTTGAAAATATGTGTAGATTGTAATAATTTATTTACTTATAAGATAATAGTTAGCTAAAATCACAATTTATGCTAGAATGATTTTCTATTATTTAATTAATATAGAATTTTTACTAGTTTTCAAAGTGTGTCCTTAAAAATTAAAACAATTAAAATAATAAAATAAAAATATTATCTTATGAGAAATATAAAACAATAAAAAAAAGAGATTATCTTATGAAAATCTATATTTTCCTTAAGAGATAATTCTTAATTTCCTTAATGGAAAAAATCTAGATTTTTATAAGTTTGATGGTTGCTATTATCTTGAAGATATTACATGTAGGTCTTTGTAGCCTTTAATGGAAATTATATAATTGAATAGTAGTAACTGTGTGAAAATTGTAATCAATTTATTAAGCAATAAGAATAATGATACTTTGCACCATGAATGTTTCCTTGACATATTGTCAAGGTTTTACCATGTAAATATGCCTTCTCAAGTTTATTCTATTATTTTGTTTAATCTTTCTTGTTATTTCTTTGCAATCAGCTTGTGTTACAATATTATTTAAGTTTGTAGGTATATGCTTCCACAAAAAGTGGTACTAGAGTAGTTATTTTGCAACATCTATGTTAGGATTTGGTGTTTGTTTTGCAACATCAAATGGAAAAGGTTTCACATGCAAGGTTCGAGCTGGAGAAATTAAATGGGACGAATAACTTTGAGATGTGGAAACTCAAGATGTGTGATTTGTTAGTGCAACAAGGATTGCACAAGAAGCTCAAAGGAATGTCAAAGAAAACTATGAATATGACTAAGGAGGATTGAGAGGATATGGATACAATATATCTTAGCACAATTTAGTTGTGTTTATTACATGATTTTATTTTCAATGTTGTTGGAGAGGAAATAAAAATAGGCTTATGTAGTAGAATGAAGAGTCATTACATGAAAAAATCCTTGAAAAATCGAATCTACTTAAAGAGGAATTTGTATAGTTTGTGAATGAAAGAAGTTATAATTTTTTTTGATCATTTTTAAATATTTAAAATTATACTAATATATATCAATTAACTAGTATGGGTGTAAAAATCAAAGATGAAAACAAGATAGAGACATTATTGTGCTCATTATTCGAATCCTAGAATCACTTTGTCACTTCCATTAGCTTTAGAATGATTGAAACCATTGAATTTTATTCTCTTGTAGGAGATTTATTGTCTAAAGAGGTGTGGAGAAAATAAAACATAGAAATCCCCACACTAGAAGCAATGGTGGTTAGGGTTAGATCCATATAAAAGGGGAATATTCAAGAGGTACATCCAAATCTAAGTTAAAAAGGAAAAAGGGTAACATAAAATGTTAGCACTATAATTAATTGGGGCATCTCAAGAAATATTGTTAAATGAGGAAAGAAGACAGTGATGACTCCAAAACAAAGAAAATCTAGTTGAGACAAGTTTGGGTATGGTTGATGAATTATTATCTATTTATAATACCTTACAATATCATGAGGAATGGTTATTATATTCTAGTACTTTTAATCACGTGTCCACATAGGAATTGGCTTTTTTCTTACCAAGCTATTGATGATATTGTTGTTTTTATGGGAAATAAAGTTTCTTGTAAGACTATTTGGATTGGGAGAATAAATATTAAAATTTTTGATGGTATTGTAAGGATGGTAATAGAGGTAAGAAATATACTAGAACTAAAAAATAATTTGATTTCCTTGGGACTTTTAGATTCTAGAAATTTTGGGTATATGTGCGGATCATGGTGCTAAAAAAGTGGCAATATTATGAGGGTTGTGGTTGGCTTTAATTTTTTTCACCCAAAATTAATGAAATGAAAAGGGTTTTAGAGGAGATTCTCATCTTCCAAAAATATAAATTATGATTTAATTTGAATTTAATAAATAATTATTATTCATTTTCTATTAGAATTCATTTAAAGTCGATCGATAGGCTAATTGAAAACATCTATAACTTTCAACGATCATATTTTTGAATCCAAAACATCGTCACATTATGTGCTTCACATACTATAGGATTAAAAAAGAAAATTAAATTTCATGAAGTTTTGACCAAGTTAAGGTGGTCCAGACGAAGTTTTATATTTTCTAAAAGTTGTAATAAAAAATTCATAATTAATTATTTACTTGGAAAAAAATTACAAAAAATATGCATCACATCAGGACATGAGTCCTCTACTTATATATAAAATCTTACAAAAAAATATTATCATTTTATTATGGTTAGGGTGGTCAGACAGACACCTACTTCTTATTTTTTCCCCGAAATTTAAGTACTACTGCATTGGAATTTCAAATTTTCACCAAATAGATTTTTTTTATTTTAAATAAACCTAGTATTTTAGAAACTACATTCAATTTTCTATAAATTCTATTCTTACATATTTTGAAATAATATAGATAACTTATTCAAATATTTCGTCAAGTTGCCTAACACCTGATTTTTCAATTTTTGCCACTTAAGGGCCTATTTTTAACGATGATCCCTGGACATCCCGCTATAAATTTACTTATCAAGGTGGATCACTAAATTTTTTCAATGGAATTTTGTGTTAATAAAGGCTAAAAATATTAGAAACCTTTACATGATAGAAGGGAGTACTATTATGAATGAAGTAGCAGTCGTATATGAGGAAAAAAATAATCTACTCATTTATGGCATCAATAATTGGGTCATATGAGCAAGAAAGGGATTAAGATACTATTAAAACATAAGTTACTTCCAAATCTAAAATTTATTAGTTTGAATTGTGTTTTTGGGAAGCAATCTAAAAAAAACTTCAAAGTAGGTAGTCATACAAGTAAGGTTATTCTAGATTATATTCATTCAGATGTTTGGGGCACACCCCCTATAGTTTCTTTTGGGGGATCATCATCTTTTGTGATATTTATAGATCTCATTAATCTAAAAAGGTGTGGGTTTATATTCTTAAAATCAAAGCTAATGTTTTTAGTTTATTTAAGCAATATAGAGTTTTGGTTGAAAAGAGTACTGGTAGATCAATCAAGTGTTTAAGAATAGATGATGGGGGTGAGTTCACATCTTTGGAGTTTGAAAATTATTGTAAAGAAGTTGGGATCAAAAGGCATAAAACCATAATTTACACTCCTCAAAAAAATAATGTTGTTGAATGCATAAAGATGACTCTTCTAGAGAGAGCAAGGAGTATTCTTAGTAATGCCAAGTTGTAGTAAGAGTTATGGGCATAAGCAATCTCTACAACTTGCTATTTGGTAAATCAGTCACCATCAATTGTAATAGACTATAATATTTTTGGAGACCTATATGGATAGATCACTCTTGTGATTACTCAAATTTGAATTTTTTTGGTTGTGATTCATATGCTCTTATTTAAAGATCAACATTCTAAATTGGACCCCAAATCCAAGAAATATATTTTTGTTGGTTATGGTGATGGAATTAAGGGATATAGATTGTGAGATCCTACTACCCACAAAATCATCATTATCAGAGATGTAATATTTGATGAATCTCCTCTTATAAAATTTGACATTGTTGAAGTTCAAATGAAATAGGAATAAGTACCACAATATCAACAAAATTTAGTTAGAAACTCATCCATGATCTACAAAAAATAGGGAGCAAGAAGAACCTTCTAAAGATAAAGAGGATGAGGATGTAGAAAATATACAAGAATGTGTAGAAATACCACAACCTTCTCTAAGGAGACCTATGTGGGCCAGAAATCCATCTAAAAGGTATGCTGATTATGTTGCATATGTTGCTTTAATTTTTAATGATGGGGAACCTAGTTTTTATCAAGAAGCATTGTATGGTATTGTGAATTCTAAATGGAAAATAACAATGAAAGAAGAAATGAATTCCTTGGAGAAGAATAAAATATGATACAAGTGGTAGAACTCCCAAAGGGTAGGAAAGTTGTTCATTGCAAATGGGTCTACAAATTGAAGAAGAGTGTTGATAATAAAGCTGAAAGATACAAAGCAAGGCTGGTAGCAAAAGGATATTCTCAAATGGAAAGGTATTGATTTTCATAAAAGAAAAATCCAATTATTAAGCGTGTTTCTATTTGAATTATTTTAGCACTTTTTGCTTTACTTGATTTTGAGTTAGATTAACTAGATGTTAAAACAATGTTGTTACATAGATATCTTGATAAAGAGCTATATATGGAACAAATAGGAGGGTTTGTTCAAGATCTCAAAAAAATTGTTTGCAAACTAAAAAAATTATTATATAACCTAAAGTAGTCTCCTAGGCAATGGTACAAGAACTTTCATTCCTTCATGTGGTGAGCCAAAATTTTACGAGTGAGTATAACCATTGTGTTTATTTTAAAAGTTTGAAAAATGGTTTATTCAATATCTTAGTGTTATATGTTGATGATATACTTGTATCAAGAAAAAGCATAGTTGAGATCAACGGGTTGAAGACTCAATTGGCTAGGATTTTTGATATAAAGGATCTAGGAGTAGAAAAACAAGTTTTGGGCATGAAAATACAAAGAGACATGAAACATGGTAAGCTTTGGTTATTGCATCAAAAGTATGTGGAGAAGATCCTTTGATATGATGGATATGAAACTAGTAAATATCCCTTTAGTATTTCATTTTATTTTTTCTTCAACTTTATGTCTTATTAATAAAGAATAAAATGATTATGTCTTTTATACCATATGCTAGATTTCCGTAGGATTTTTAATGCATTTGATGTTATGTACAACACTAAATATTTCACATGTAGTTGGTGTTGTTAGTAGATTCATGGAAAATCTAGGTAAAGAGCATTGTGCAACAGTGAAATGGGTGCTTTCATATCTTAGAGGCACAAGTGATTATTGTATCACCTTTGATGCCTACAATCGTACTATTTGTGATTATGTTGATTCATATTTTGCAAGTGATTTGGACAAAAGGAGATCTAGTTCAGGTTATGTATTTACTCTTCCAGGAGGACCTATTGTTGGATGTCAAAGCTTCAAAAAACATTTGTTTTATCCACTATTGAGACATAGTATATGACTATCTCACATGCATGCGAAGAGACAATTTGGTTAAAGGGTCTTTTGGGTGAGTTTAAAAAATTGCAAGACAAGGTGATTGTATTTCGTGATAGTCAAAGTGCTATCCATTTGGCTAAAAATTCTGCTTATCATAGTACAACCAAGAATATTGCCATTAAATACCATTTTGTAAGATAGGCTATTGATGAAGGTGGAGTAGCTCTTGAGAAAGTTTATACACCGATAAATTGTGCAAACATGTTTACAAAACCAATACAATTGGAGAAGTTGAGGTGGAGTTTGACTTCTATTAGCATGCAGAAAAGGTGATAAATAGATAGGAACAAGTATCAAATAAATTGTTATCAAGACCGATATTATTGAATAATGACAACAATAATAAAACAAAAATATTATCTTACGAAAAAGACAACATTAAAACAAAAATCTTATTTTATAAAAATATATTTTTTCTTCAAAAATTTGTGTGGAGCAGGTGTGGCCGGTTACCTACCTGAAGCAATAATTCAACGATCCAACTGCTCCACAACTAATCCACTCTCTTTGAAAGGGATAAGCTGAGTGAAATTTGATCATATTGTTGACGGCATAGTCAAGGCCCCAACAACTACATCCTGAAATCTAACATTGTCTCCCTATTTCCAGCCTAATTCTCTTTTTCTAAACTGAAGAAAAATGTCCTCTGTCAATGTCGTCTACCTTATTTTTCTATTACAGCTAACTTTGTTCACTCCAAAATTTAAAACCATAATTTTCTATCGCTTTCCTATAATTAAACTCTGCTATGGACGTGCATTGTCAATGTCCCCATCCTTTGTAAAATTATTATTGATTGTACGATCATTGGATATTTTTCTTAATTCAAGAAATTTAATTTATTTCGCATTTCAAAACTTTCATTTTCTATTGCTTTCTTATAATTAGATTATGTGAAAGAGGTGAGCATGTCAATATGCCTTTCAAATCAAATCTTATTTTCTTCTAATTGTGATATGTCAATGTAAGACAATGTATATATAGTAAATAAATATCTTAAATATTTCTATATAAAAGAATAATGAGTTACTTTATTATAAAATTATTTTAGTTATATTGTTTACTTTATTTTTATTTTTATTTTTGAGTTATCTTATTTATTTGAAGAATTATTTATATTATTTTATTCTATTGTTTGCAATCATATTCTTATTTGTACTGTTTGTAATTTTATTCTTATCTTAATAGCATTGTCATTGTGTTGTTTCCGTATCTATACAACAAGACTGGAAAAATCTCACTGATCTCTACATCAAATAGAACTTCAATAGCCCTCAAACTCTTGATATTTTTAGATCTACTTTCATTTACTGTGAATAGATTGAAGTAGCAACAGAAGGGAGATAGGTTTCGTTTTGTCTCATTTGGAAATATTCTACCGTAGTAGGGTTTCATAAATTTCTCTTGTAAACTTCACCCATTTTTTCTCATCAGCATCATTGACAACATGACACAATTTGTGTAGAATCTTGAGGTAAATCACTTGCCATAGTTTCCATGAATTTTACTTTTTTGGAATCTGTATGCAATCATAAAACAATTTTGTTAGTTATTTGTTAAATGAAGGGAAAGTTCTCATGCTAGGAAAAACAACTTTCAAGCAGTTCAAAATCCTCGCCCCATGCCTAAAAACAAACTTTAACTCACAACCAATATTTTCTTCTTAAAGAATGCAACAATCTTATTTTGAGCTCAAGAATTGAGTATCCCCAAAACCGTGATATCAATACTTTGTAAACATGTCTTATACAACTACATATAATCTGCAATGTTTTAATTTGAAACGGTTCAAAAAGTCACGAAAAAGATAATAAACAATAGTCATACAATGATTAAACCCAAAAACAATGGTCTTTCTAATGACTAAACTGGCTGACCTCTGTGAGTTTTGTAAAAGTTAACAAAAAATAATAGCAACCAAAATCCATAATTTGTATGACTGCAAACCATATATGTCCTCACATCTGCTAATCATCTACTCAACGCCTTTGCATTTTAGACCCTTTGCTATCTTATATTTCCACTATTTTATGGAGAGAGCACTTATAAAGGGTATTATTATTGTGCAAAAAAGCTATTTTAAATTCCTAGGATTTCATTGTAGCTCCTTTTGTTACCAATCTTCTGATGTGCCTTAAATTCAATTCTTAAAGTGTTTTCCTTCATTAGGTTTAAAAATAAAATTCTTATTTTCATGTCTTCAGAGTCACAATTTACAATCTATTTAATAAATTATTTTGTCAAGGCAAAGAGAATGAGTGGGAGCTTTAAATTAATTTTTATCTCCTAACTTAAATCTAAGGTAAAAAGAAGAGTGAAAATGCTTAGATGGTGTAAACTAGATTGTTTGATTATTGAAAGACATGGATAATGATTGCAGGTTTGAATCTCTGTCTTCAACCGTTGCATAAAGCCATTTATGTGGTATTGGTCTATAGATTTATAGGCCTCAAAATTCATAAAAAATCCTAGGTCCCTGCTTGCTTTGTTTCCCTTACCACATTCCCACCATTGATGATAAGGGCCACATCGCCTAAAACCCACAAAAATCACAACATATACCAACACAAAAGATGCAAGACAAAAAAATGACTTACTTTCAATTATTTTTAGAAAATGAAATTACAGATTCAAAACTTACATGCTACAACCTCATGGGCTTGATTCATTACAACA
This sequence comes from Sequoia sempervirens, assembly GCA_007258455.2. Taxonomy (NCBI): domain Eukaryota; kingdom Viridiplantae; phylum Streptophyta; class Pinopsida; order Cupressales; family Cupressaceae; genus Sequoia; species Sequoia sempervirens. Next base: position 268,950,790 of record VDFB02000003.1, on the reverse strand, counting down.
AAATCAACTCTGTTAAAAAAGAAAATCTACTATTTGGAGCCACAATCTGCACTATCAGGGCCACCTCTTACAACCCCCACTTAACCCTTTTTATTTTCCCTAATATTGCCCTAGAGTGTTCTAGAAAGTTCAAATTTCCCCTTTTTGTTTTGGTGCCAAAAGTCCCGTCGTTTGATTTCAGGCCTAGGAAGAAATTTTTATGAAATTCACTAAATTGAAAGGACCAACTTTGCTGTGGCCATAAGTTTTGATCTAGGTGTTTGATTTACTATTATTGCATATCATTGGAAAGCTTTCCTGACAAGCTCTTACAACTCCATGACCCACCATAGTTGGTTTGGTCACTTTGAGCTGTTTGGAGGCCTCCAAAGTTTATATCTAAATTTGAGGCTACATTGGAGAAATTTCTAGAGGGAAACTCAATTTCTCCCCAAATCCAAAAGCATTGAGGTGATTCTTTCATGACTAGAAATATTTTTCTACTTGCTCCTTGGGGTAAATTTTCACGCTCATATGAGTCTATTTAGGGGCTTCCATTTGTCTCAAAATAGTAAGTACCGGATTTTTGCTATTTTGAGACTTGATGTTTTATACTCTTAAGTTCCATCATGGGACTCAAAAACTAAAGAAAATAAAGATTTTTTTTTTTTGGGTGATGCAAGATTGCCCTACATTGCTGAATGCTCCTGCATCAGACACCTAGGGTAACTTGAAAAGTGACTGTCACTTCTTAGGAGTTAGAGGGAAACTGAGATAGTTAACCTTAGCCTTAGACAACCATGATGAATCTTCAACATGCCTTCCTCTCCATTTCACCAAGTACTCTGCATATTGCTTGTTTCTTGTGCTTCTACCCACATGGATATCAAGGATTTCTTCTATCTCTTCCTTCTCTAAAGTAGGTGCTAGAATTTTCAACTGTTCATTTATCGACCCCTCTTCTATATCACCTTCATGATACTCTGTCAAATCAACAATGTTAAACACAAGATAAATGTTTATTCCACCAGGAAACTCTACCTCATAAGCATTTTTTGAATCATGCTTCTTCAGGATCTTGCATGGTCCAAACTTCTTTATCTTTAACTTGTTGTATGCACCAACTGGAAACCTTTCCTTTCACAAATGAACCATGACTTCATCTCCTACTTGGAACTCCTTATACCTCCTTTTCTAATCTGCCTAAGCCTTATATTATGAGTTCATCTTATTGATATGTTTCTTCACCTCTTCGTGCACATTCTTTAGGTGCTCAACAAAATCTTCAGCCTCAACACTAATTTTCTCCCCCTTATCCATCTTTCTTAGTTTAGAAGCAGTTCTTGGACTACTCCCATATACAACCTGGAATGGTGATATACCAATGCTCCTATTAACAAAATTTTTGTAAGTGAATTCCACTTGTGGTATAATCAAATCCCATCCCTTAGGCTTATCTCCTACTAAGCATCTTAGCAGGTTACTCAAACTCCTATTCACCACCTCTATTTGTCCATCAGTCTATGGATGGTGTGTAGAACTGAAATTCAAATATTTCTTCAACTTCTTCCATAATGTCCTCTAGAAATAACCAAAAAAAATTGTATCTTTGTCTGAAACTATACTCTTTGGTAGACCATGTAGTCTCATCACCTCTCTGAAAAACAACTTTGCAACATGAACAACATCACTGGTCTTATGACACAAAATGAAATGTGCCATCTCTAAAAATATATCCACCACCACAAATATGGAATCATGCCCTCTCTGTGTCCTTGGTAATCTAAGAACGAAATCCATGCTAATATCCTCCCATGACCTCTTAGGTACAGGTAATGGCTAATACAATCTAGTATTCTGACTTGTTCCTTTCTCCATCTGACATACTCTACAACTTTATAAAAACTTCTTCACATCTTGTTGTAACTATGGCCAATAATAATTCTCACTGACAAGAGCAATGGTCTTATCTCGACCAAAATTTACAACCAATCCTCCACTATGCTTCTCCTTGATGAGATTATCTCTCATAGAACTCCTTGGAATGCATAATTGGCTTCCTCTAAACAACATTCCATCTTGGATTAAGAAATCCAACCATCTCGTCCCACCAATGTAACAGGTTCCTAACAATCCTTCCAAGCTTATGCAAATTTTGGGTCTTTTACTCTTGAGTTCGTTGAACCCAACAACCTCTATATTCATTTCTATCAAAAAAAATTTCCTTCTACTCAAGGCATCTGCAACTCTATTTAACCTTCCACAACTGTGCTTCAAAACAAAGGTATAACTTTGCAAAAACTCAACCCATTTTAAGTGCCTTTGATTCAACTTTCCTTGACTATTGAGATACTGTAAAGCTTGGTGATCAGTATATAAAACAAATTCTTTTGGAATTTAAAAATAGTATCTCCATTTCTTCAAAGCCTAAACTATAGCATAAAACTCTTGATCATAGAAAAAGTATTTCTTCTTAGCATCATTTAACTTCTCACTAATAATGGCAACAAGCTTACCTTCTTGACTTAAAATAACTCCTATGGCAGTGCCACTAGCATCAAAATCTACCTGAAAGACCTTATTGAAATTTGGAAGTGCCAAAATAGGTTGTTAGAATAATGGATGTTGAATCATCCAATGAAGCTACACACACTTCAAAAGATCTTTCCAAGGGAAATTACACCACACAGAAAGTGTTGCAACTCAGGGCTGCAAAGAGAGATTGCTATTGATCTACAACATTAGATCATAGATTGATATTTGATATGTTACAAATGAACAAAATGCCTCATTATATAGGCAAAAGAAAAAACCTAAGATGCATGAGATGTTTCCATGTGTCTTGATCTAACAACATGTGACAACATGTGAACCCTATCTAGATGATTACTAAATGTTGAGATAAGTTCTAGAAGGACAACTCATCTTCTAGAAGGAATCCTATCCCTACAAACAAGGAAGGGAATATTATCCCATTTATTTATGATTTATCTAATAATGCAACCTAGGGCTTAATTAATTAAATGCAAGACCTAGGTTAACTTATGCTAGTGTAATAATTAATTAATTAATTACACTAACACTTTGTAAATTTTTTCTTCAACATATCAAAACTTCTGGCGACTCTTGTAGTCCACTCAAACTCTTTTCTATCCCCTATCATCGCTTTAGTTAGAGATGCACAAATCCTACTAAAGTTCTTAATAAAATTTCTATAAAAACTTGCTAGACCATGAAATGATCTTTCCTCTATAACATTCCTTGGGGTAGGCCATTCAATGATAGATTTCACCTTCTCTGAATCCATTTTGAGACCCTCTATTGAGGCAAAAAATCCCAGATACACCAACTCTCTTCACAAAGCTACATTTCTTCAAATTAATCAATAGCTTCTCCTCCATTAGCTTCTCAAAAAAATTTCAAATATGCATCAAGTGCCCCTCTAATGTCTTACTAAAAATCAAAATATCATCCAAATAAACAATAATAATTTTTTCTAAAAATTCTTTCAATACCTCATTCATAAGCTACATAAATGTTCTTGATGCATTGGTTAGCCCAAAAGGCATGACTAACCATTCGTACAAGCTTTCCTTGGTTTTAAATGTTGTCTTCCATTCATCTCCTTCTCTAATATGGATCTAGTGATATCCACTCTTCAAATCTATTTTCGTGAAGTACTTAGCTCCACTCAAACAATCCATAATGCTGTCCATCCTTGGCAAGGGAAATTTGTACTTGATGGTGATCTTGTTGATGGATCTAGAATCTATACACATCCGCCCATCCCCATCCTTCTTTGGTGCTAGTACTGCAGGTACTGCACATGGACTCAAACTCTCTTAAATCAATCCCTTCTGCAACAACTCTTGCACTTGTTTGTTCAACTTTTCGCTCTCTATTGGATTCATATGATGAGCTGCCTTATTCAACAAACTGGCTCTAGGAATTAGGTCCATCTAATGACTAATCTTTCTTATGGGAGGCAAACCTTCAAGTACGTTATAAAAAAATAGCTTGAAACTCATTCAACAAATTTGAAACAGGTCTACAGGTACCTTAGTAGTATCTTCTTTATTAATTCTAGGGATCAATGCAAAACACATATGCTCATTCTTCATGCATTCTAGGAACTTTCTTCCATCAACCAAACAAATTCTTGCATTATTGCATACCTTTTCCTTTGCCTCTTTCAAGGGATTCAACTTATGACAAACTCCATCCTTTGTGAAAGAATCAGTGTTGGCATGTCTATCATGTACTATGCATCAATCAAACTATCACAATTTTCCTAACAACATATGACAAACATCCATGAACTTTACCAAATATTGTTCATGTACCAAGGATTTATGGTCCTTCTACAACCAAGCAATTTGGTATGGGTTCGGATTCTTTCTTCTCTCCAATGAAAACTTACTAACCATTTCTTCTAAAACAAGGTTATCAGTACTACCTCCATCAATAATAACATTGCAAACTTTACCTTCACACTTACATCTGGTGCAAAACAAAATTTTCCTTTGAGTTGGCTCCTTGTCCTCATTCAGCAAGGCTCTTCTAGTAACAAGAACCTCTCCTCTTTTTGCATCCTCAGAATGTGAAGACTCAATATCTTCATCAACATGTGCAACTCATGCATTACCCTCAGGTCTTCTATTTGTCCTTGCTTGATGTTGAGGACACTCATAGGCTCTATGCCCTTCTTCTCCATGCTAGAAATAGGTTCCACATAAGCCTCCTCTTCCCGGTCCTCATCCAAATCTTCCCCTTCCTCTTTGGTCTCCATTATTCTAATCATGAGGACGATAGGTGCTATCTCCTTTCTAGTTCTGGCTACTAATGGAGCCTTCAACCTTCTTTTGATCCTCATTTTGACCTCCTTATGACTTTCCACTGGTCTTTCCTCCACGACCTATACCTCTTTGTTTGTTCTCAAACCTCTTGTTTAGTCGTTCTTCAACCTTTAAAGAAAACTGATAAGCATCCTCAATGGTGGCCATTCTTACTAGTGCCAATTCTTCCTGTATGCTTGGCTTCAACTCGTTCATATAACGAGCAACATTCTCCTTATTCACCTTATAATATCCTATCTAAATTAGGACCTTGTGAAATTTCTCTGTGTATTCTTTCATTGTCTTGGTTCCTTTCCCTAGGCTCTGCATCTTCTTGAGCAGCTCCATTTCATAATCAACTGGAATAAATTGTTTCTTCAATTTTGACACCATTATGTCCCATCTGGAAATTTTATCTTTCCCTTGTCTTCCTCTTTCTAGCTAGGTCTCTTTCCACCATATACTGGTGTGACCTTTCAATTTTTTCTTTGCAAACCTCACTCTATGAGGATCTTTAGTCTCCTCAAACTCAAAGAATTCCTCCATGTCATTGTCCAATCAATCAATTCTTCAAGATTCAGATTTCCAATAAAAGTTGAAACCTCCATTTTAGGTCTCTTCCCAATGCTTGAGATCGCTTGCAACAATATTCTTTCTCCAGGGTCCATTGGATCCTACTCTTCCTCTTCCATTTCCTCTTCTGCTTCATCTTCATTGTCATCTCTATCTCATTGCACATCTCTTCTTCGAACCTCTTGTTGCAAGGTTTCTAATTTCCTTCTAAGGGCTCTGATTTCATCTCTAGGTGGATCTCTTCCTCCACCACCTCGGTCTCTACCTCTGCCATACTAGGAAAGTCTTGGAGGCATCTTCAACTCAACCCACACACATAGTTCTTATTGTAACTGCCCCATGTTTGACACTTTGTTATAGGCTTAGAACTCTTACTTTGATAACACTTGATGAGGGACACATGACTGAAAACCCACAAAAATCACAACAATAGATACCAACACAAAAGATGTGAGACAAAAAAATGACTTACCTTCAATTATTTTTAGAAAATTAAATTATAGATTCAAAACTTACATGCTAGAGCCTCATGGGCTTGATTCATTACAAAAAAACCAACTCTGAAAATAAAATCACAATCTGCACTATTAGGGCCACCTCCTACAACCCCCACTTAACCCTTTTTATTTTCCCTAATGACCTCCCTAGAGTGTGCTAGAAAGTTCAAATTTCCCCTTTTTGCTTTGGCACCAAAAGTCTCGCTGTTTGATTTCTGGCCTAGGAAGAAATTTTTATGAAATTCACTTTTTAGAGGACCAACTTCGCGGGGCCATAACTTTTGATCCGGGTGTCTAATTCGCTATTATTGCATATTGTTGGAAATCTCTCGACGAGCTCTACAACATGTTAACCCACTGTAGGTTGGTTCAACCACTTTTTGAGCTATTTCAGGGCCTCCAAAGTTTTATATATGAATTTGAAGCTACATTGGAGAAATTTCTCGAGATGAAAAACTTTAATTTCTCGCAAACCATGCAAGGTATTGAGGTGATTCTTTCGCAACCGAAATTTTTTTTCTTCTTTGCTCCTTGGGGTAAATTTTCACATTCATACGAGCCTATTTAGCTAGGCTGACTTACTAAAAATAGTAAGTGCCTATTTTTTGCCATTTTTGACACTTGACAGTCTTATACCCCTTAAGTGCCATCATGAGACTCAAAACAACTAAATAAAATAAAGAAAAAAACTATTTTTGGTGATGCAATATTTCCCTACACCGCTAGATGCTCCTACATCAATTGATAACAGATTTGAGAATTTTTTTAAGTGGATCCCCATGTGTTGATGGTGACATGCTATATAGTTTGTTTTTAATTGGGGGAGCTATACACTTTATTTAAATGAAAAAAAAGCACTAGGTATCACAAATACAAAAGAAAAAAAGGATTTTCTCTAAACTCGTGTTGTAGAGTTGAGATACTCTATTTAAAAGTGGAGGATGCAATAAGGTACTAAATACAAATCTCATACTTTTTTGGGACCATGTTTTTAAATTTACTATTAATTCTCACTCTTGAAGAATGTATCTATCTATGTCATATAATATCAAAATTTAGTTCTTTCAATATTGCGTGTTTCATTTACATTCTATTCATCCCAACTATGTTTCTTTATTATATGCAATTGTAATTTTGCATTCCATTTCTCTAATTTTATATATACATGTATAAAGAAATACAAATGTTTTGTATTAGTCCATCTCTTTTTTTTATGACTATTATTAATTATGTCTATTATTTTGAATTATAGATAATGGACATTAGCAACAAAAAAAGTGAAACTGAACCCCATCAAATAGAACTTCAAAGAATACAAAGTCATAAAATAAGTTGAGATTACTATTATTATTCAACTCAGGTTGGACTTGGGAATTATTTCTTTGATTATGGTATATGCACAAGGTCTAAACCAAAATTAATGATTCTACAAAATTTTCTTTCATGTAGAGAGAATTCATGCATTTCCAAAACAAATATTTTGGACATAATAATTGTAAAATTAGAGAACATGAAGGTTCTTACAAGAATTTAAATATGTATTTATTATTAATTATATCCTTGGAGTATTGTTTTAATTTCATTGATTGGTTTCATGATTGTTTTCCTTTAGTTGTTCTTAACCATGTGGTGAATTAAGATTGATTACTAATTATTTATGCAAAATAAAGTTTTATGAATTTGTGACTTTATTTGACACCTAATTTTTTTGAAAATTGTGGATAAAATTAACAAGAATGTTATTAGACTTTTTAACTTTGCACCTCAAGCTTCAACTTCAAAGAATACAAAGTCATAAAAGAAGTCGAGATTACTATTATTATTAAACTCAGGTGTGGACTTGGGAATTATTTCTTTGAATATGGTATATGCACAAGGGTTGAACTAAAATTAATGATTCTACAAATTTTTCTTTCATATAGAGAGAATTCATACATTTCCAAAACAAACATTTTGGACATAATAATTGTAAAATTTGAGAACATGAAGGTTCTTAAAAGAATTTTTATATATAAATTATTAATTATATCCTTGGAGTATTATTTTAATTTTGTTTATTGATAACATGATTGTCTTCCTTTAGTTGTTCTTAACCATGCGGTGAATTAAGATTGCTTACTAATTTTTTATGAATTTGTAACTTTATTTGACACCTATTTTTTTTTCAAAAATGTGGATAAACTTAACAAGAATGTTATCAAACTTTTTAACTTTGCACCTCAAGTTTCTGATAGATTATTACTTATCATCTGACCTTTGTAGGTACATTTTAGTGCTTCAATAAGATGGCACAAATAATTCTAGTTGTGACTGCTTTGTTTGATGTTGATAACACTCTTACTCATGCAAGAAAGGTTCTTAGTTTCTTAACTATCTTTTTCCTTATGTATATGATTAAAAAAAAACCTTGACATATATCATTGGTAATGAAATGGCATGCACATGGTTTAACAAAACTCTTTTAAAGTTTATGCTAACCATTGTTAAGAGTAGGAAAATCCAACTTGATTTGTTCTTCACAACTTTCATGCATTCGATGTTTGAAATATTTATTCACTATAGAGGGGAGATAATTTGGAAAAAAAAAATTAGCATCAGAGTGGGTGCAAAAAGTTGGGGGCCAAAAAGTGGCCAATTTTTTTAAAAAAATTGAAAGGCCATAATGCAAGCATGTTATAATGCGATCAAATGATAACACACTTGCATTATGGCTTGGTGAGATTGAGCCAAAGGCTCGGTCACACTAAGCCTACAATGTACTTGCATTATAACGTGAGCACGTTATAACACGGACATGTTATAACACAAGCATGTTATAGCTTATTAAGAAAAAAAGCAAATCCATTTCATTTCATTTTCACTGTCATTTTTTCTTCCTCGCAGCCAACAAACCTTGCTATTGCATGCTCACATTTTGGAAGCATCAAAAATTATAATTTATTCATTGAATCTTTGCAATTTCATTGCCAGGATGATGCCACGTCAATAGGGAGGTCAAATAAGTACTTAGCATTGTTTTTTTTTTGTGAATTTATTGTTAAATAGGTAAATTTAGATTGTTTTTTATGTTCATTTATTTAATTTATAGGAGTTTATAATCAACTTGAAAATCCTCATCAAAATCCTTATCCTCCTTGTGAACAAGCACATGAACAAAATCCTGATCAACCACAACAAAAAAATCCTCCAACAATTCCTCAACATCCTCCTGGTACTCAACAAAATTTAATGGGGGAATTTGAAAACAACAAAAAATAAATTGAGGAGTTAATTGTGAGGTTGAATGATCCTATAAGTTCTACCTTGGAAAGAAGCAGACTTGCAAATTCACTTCAAGCCATGTTAACACATGTATATGCAATTATCAAGCAATTAAGTGGTTGGGCGGATAAGAGGCAGGAGTGTAGGAATTTTTATGGAGATAAATTATCATATAAAGAAGTAAAAGATGAAAAAATTACAAAATATGGTTTATGCTCACTATTCACTAACCCACACATAAATCAAAATCTTGACCTTAATAGAAAGAGGTTTCCTATCCATTGGTGCAACCACCAAGGGATTAAGAATAGATGGTGGATGTTTTTTGACCATCCACCATGAAACAGTAACAAGTCCCCCCAATATTTCTTAAGGAAACTCTACTGCAAGTTCATCCTCAACAAAATCCCCAACTATTTTGATATGTGATACTTTCAGGGTAGAGGTCCAGTGGTTCAGACTAGGATAGATTAGGTGCATACCATGATCCTTAGTGGAAAGAGAGGCGAGCACTCGCCAGGCCTTCTTATGAGCATGTTTCTATCCATTCCATCATGAAGGAGAGTGCTGAGGTGGACACTCTACAACCTATCAACTGTCTGACCTAGAGTATCATCAAGTGTGTCAGTCCTATAGTACAACACCATCTAGGGGAGAGTTCGGGGGTAGGATTCCACCCCATTCTTGTCAGGTTTGTAGGTCGACCTATACATATGACCCCATAGACAGTCAGGAGGCTGGTGCATAGGATATGTCTACAGCTACAGAGTTGGCGATGGTAGATGACATTTTGAATGAGGCTTTTGGCGTCGATACTTAGGGAAATTTTAGCATGTTTAAATTGAATTTAATTTATTAAATTTAATTTAAATTGAAATGAAAGATTAACTAATTTAGTTTAATGATTGTAATAAAATTTTAGGGTTGCAGTGTTGATACTCAATACATCGGACCTCCACTAAATCTACAACTAAGGTATGTAACTAGTAAACAATTATAAATATTACATGTGAATATCATTGTTATATGAATGGTATTATAATATCTTATTTTGGATGTTGAATAGGTTAATATTGGAGGTTTCATGGGAACACCTCCCAGTGCCAATGGAGTACAAACATTCACGTAGGTAATAGAATAAAGAGTTTAACTAATGAATTGTACTTAATAGATTTGTTTATTTTACATTCATATCATTGATTACATTGAATTCCACATCTTTCAAACTCAAAGCATTACTTCACATTGCATAACTAATAACTAGATGTTGATAGATGACAAAATTTCAATTACAATATAGTTTTTTAGAAAGTCAACATAAGCAGTGATGCAATTACAAGTTCACATATCATAAGTAATAGTTAGGAGCAATTGCCAATTACATTTGCTTCTCATTGCAATTGATGAGACCACATTTTATTGAGGCATTTTTTCAAATAGTTCACTGCCTTGTCTATGATATGGATGATTGGAAAAAATATATGAAATAATAATAGTAAGCAATAGCATAGACAAGGCAATGAGTTGTTTGAAAAAATTCCTCAAATAAATGTGGTCTTAGGGTGATGTCCATCACCATGAGACCCAATTTATTTGAGGTATTTTTTCAAATAGATCACTTCCTTTTCTATGCTACCACATTTGCGATACATTTCTACCAAAGAATTTTATCAAATAGTTCACTTCCTTGTTGCTATGGCTAAAAGCCTAAAATAATTGCTTTCCAAAAAACTATGGATGCTTGGAGAAAATCTATCAAAGCATAATAGTAAGCAATAGCATAGACAAGGTAGTGAGTTGTTTGAAAAAATTCCTTGAAGAAATGTGGTCTCATGGAAATGAAATGGTAGTCCATTTCCATGATACCACATTTCTTCAAGACATTTTTTTAAACAACTCATTTCCTTAAGAATAAAAATGAAGCCTTTAGTTGAAATTCCCCTCCAAATCCTTTTCAATGTCCTCATCCTCATCCTCAATTTACCAATCCATGTAAGCTTCCACCTCTTATTCTACTTGTTCATATCCCCACCCCCCCTCTTCATGTCATTATCCCCCTCCATCTCATAACCAAGACCACACTATACCATCCACCCCATCTCAACATAATACCATAGCTCGAAGGCAATGAACTGTTTGAAAAATGGCTCAAAGAAATGTGGTCTCATGGTGATGGAATGCCACATGACATATTTGTTTTTCAAGGCATTCCATAACCATGAGACCTCTTTTTTTTGAGGAATTTATTCAAACAATTCACTACCTTCTCTATGCTACCACATTTTTCATACATGTCTACCAAAGCATTTTATCAAACAGTTCACCACCTTGTTGCTATAGATAAAAGCCTAAAATAGGTTCTTTTGAACAATCTATGGATAGGGAAAATAGTAAGGATGATAGTAAGAAATATATAGTTCAATAAGTACTCAAAATTTTGTTCATTATCTCATACATTATAAGCCATGACCTGCATCAATATTGTCATTTTCATGATTGATTAATTTATTTTTTTATTTTCAGAACTTGCAAGCGAAAAAACCTCCATATGTTCATAGGGAAATAGAGCTTGGTGTTTCTTCTACTATAGACTCCTTGATGCCTCTCATGGGGGTATGAGGCAGATTACTTTAAAATTTCAAATTACATTCATTGTTATAATTGTTAGTGAAAAATCAAACAATTATTGATTCATAATTTAATTTCTCTTTGGATTGTTTCTATAGGACTTCATCATGCCACAACATGGGCATACAAATATTTCCCTTGAGGAGAGTGATCATCTACTAGCGGTAAGTGATTATTTTGTTAAATATATCATTTTTTATAATGTAATTTCTATATATTAATGTCTTTACTTGTTATTGTAACAGATAAGGATTGATGAGGAACTAAACCATAGGAGGAGCACTGGGAGAACCCCTCAACCTTAGAGTAAATGAGTGACAAAATTATCGCCATCCACTCGAGCAGCAAAGGGAAAGAGTTTGTTTTGAGATCTTGGAGAGCAATGAATTTTGATTCTAGGGTCCTTTATTGTATACCTATATGGCATTCTTGTAAGCCTATATGGCTATTTTGTATATATTTTATACTTATATATCGACATATATTGATGTATTCCAACATGGCTATTTGGTTAATACAAATCTTTTCTATTGATGGTGTCCATATAATTTGCATTATAAATCCATGCTTAATTGATATGAGTTATGTGTATTCAATTGTATACTTTACAACTTACGTGTATACTTTTTGACTTATGTCTATTCCAATGTATACTTTGCAACTTACATTTTTTCATGTGTATACCTTGTATTCATGCATATACTTTGTATTAATGTGTATACTATGTATTCATGTGTATACTATGTATTCATGTGTATACTTCAAGGATTACGTGTATTTGAGTAGATGTGCTTCACTTATTCACACATATGCTTCACATATTCACATGTATACTTATTAATTGGTTAGCCCTAGCATTGCTCATTATTGTCCTTCATGGTCTGTCTTGAATATTTACTAATTGATGCTAAACAACTTTATTAGTTGATGCTAAACAACTTCAATATTTCCAAAAATGATTCACCAATGGTGTATCATTTACTTATGTTCTAATTCAATATGGAATCCAAGGAAGAATTTAAAAGGGATAAAGGTAGGAGGAGAGGGAATATATATATTTATATTGTAACCTATTGTACCTTCTCTATACAAAAATATAATGGCTCTTGTATGCTTTGCTATTCCGTTTTCTACTTTTCATATCCCATTTTCATTGGTGGATTATCACTCCTCTTAATTTTTTCCTTCTTCTCTTCTAGGTCCTCACCTCTACTTGTGGTATTCTAAAATAAGCTCTAGTTTGTGGTGGGAACCTACTAAGATTCAAAGGAGTCATTAGTTTTCCCCTTATTTGTCTTGGGTGATTTTATTATTTCTTGGCCGGTTACAATGTATTTGATAGTTAATTTTGTGGAGATGGAACCTCTCATTCTTTGTAGTAGGACATTTTAGGTAGATTCCTCTTCAATAAGAGCTAGAGTTAATTGTTTCTTTTGTTTTCTTTGAAATACTCATTGGAGTGGGGTCAAGATACTTTTAAATGAAATATATGGTTGAGTAGATGCATAGGTATAAATTGTTCTAGCACCAAATCTACCTATGTAATTAACTACTTGGTTTGGAAACTTGGAGGTTTTGATTTTTACTCATTTTTCATCACCAAATGATATTATTGTTATTTCACTTACTTGGATTTGAGGCTTTTTTGGAGTGAAGGAAGAGGTAGGACTAAAATGATCCTTCTCATATATGTCATCCCATTTATTACCCAATTAAAAGTGACTTGGTTTGTCCACCATGTGTCCAACTTCTTGCTCATATTTTCACCAAGTACTTATTCTATATTCACTCCAACCTAGCTTCTTCAAAAAATATATTTTTTAATTATAGTCTAGGTATTAGAATAAATTACATATTTGAAAACTAGAATCAAAATACTAATATTTATATTACTAGATTTTTATAAGATTCAATGTGCAAGTACTTCAAAATTTCATTCCAATTGTGAATTTTTTAAAAAATTAGGAAAAAAATTCCACTTTTTGAACATTTTGCGGACCCAACTTCTTGCACTTATCCATAGATATTTCTATGCCTACAACAACTATGGTCACAAGGCTGATGAGTGTAGATCTAAGGTAAAGAGGAAAAAATATTTTCTAGAGCAAAATATTGTGTGCTATAAGTGCAATAATATGGGACATAAGGCAAACAATTATAGAAATGGTTTTGTGATGCCATTTACTTCATATGAGAAAAGGGATGAATCCCTTAATCAACAAAAAAGGGAGAAATGAAAAGATCTAGAATGAAGACCATGAGAAGAAGGATGATCATGCCCTTGTGCACTCTGCATAAGATTCTCAAATAAATTGAGATAGAGCATTATCTTAGGAGGAGATATCACTTGTAGAACCCTATTGCCCCCTAAAATGAAAAAAGGTGCTAAAGGATTCAACATGAAGGATAATTTGAATCAAATTAGTTAGTATACAAATCTATTGTGCTTAAATGGACATTGTTTGGTGTTCCCAGTGGAAGTTCATGATGTGCGAAGGTTAGTACATGTGTTATATTTGATGTTATTCCAATTTGGTGTACTACACATAAAGATAAATGCTTTAGAAAGGTAAGTTTTAGAAGTTTTGCCAAGACATTCACTGTGCATTCCTTCTAGAAAATTTAAAGTGTTTTGTTTCATACCTCTTTGTAGAACCAGTTTTAGCCTTGTGGTCCAAAAGTCAAGATGATAATAATCTGAAGATATCATATCCAAGTTTTTTAAGTCTTTATACCTTTTGATGTGGAAGGTACATCAGAAGGTATTAGTGACAGTGTTCTAGTCTAGATAAGTGAAGCAACATTGAAGGATTGTTGGGATGTTTTGCATTCCCTTGAAAGAAATTTTTTGTCCATACAGATTTGTAGACATATCCAATGTATGCTATCTTAATTTATGAGATGATTTTATGTGCCATAATGCTCCATTTCTCAAATAACAGTGTGTTATAATATCTATCTTTACTATAGAACATATGGTGCTTGAACAGATCCTTCACTAAGGTTTCCCCTACTTGTGGTATGTATGATTGCCCAATTTCAAGCCAATCCTATTAGAACTCATGAAAAATTTGTGAAGAGGATTTTTAGATACCTAAAGGGTACTCCAAATTATGGGCTATGGTACAAAAAGGATCAAAATTTCTCTCTAAGTTCCTATATTGATGTTGATTGGGCAGGTTGTGTTGATGAATGGATAAGTACAAGTGGAAGTGAATTGTTTTTGGGAGACATATGGGTCCCTTGGTTGAGTAAAAAATAGGATTTAGTGTCTTTGTCCATTGTAAAAGTAGAATACATTAATTGAAAATCTTGTTGCACTCATGTTCTTTGGATGAAGTAGACCTTAAAGGATGTAAAAGTGAATTATGATGAACCTATTCCTATATTATGTGACAATACAAGTTCTATTAAGATTTATAAGAATCTAGTAATGCATTCTAGAACAAAACACATTTCAATATAGTATCATTTTCTAAGAGAGAAAGTTGCAGAACACAAAGTCAGAGTGGAATATGTGCCTACAAAGGATCAAATTGTAGATATTTTTACAAAGACTCTTTCAAAGGATACTTTTGAGTATCTGTGGTAGAAGCTAGGGGTTATTGCCCCTCCATTTTCTCACTAGATGCATAAGTGGTGCATCTTTCTAGGGGGATAAATTCATGTCATATGATCTTTTTCTCTCAGATTGATGGGTGCTACTCCCAAGGGGAGTTGGTAGTAAGGGGGGTCTTGAAGTAATTGTGTAGTTTTTGTACATGTATAGCTATGTGAAGAAGTGCTTCTGGTCAAAGGGGGAGCATGTGTTGTTGCTTCAATAGAAGATCATTTTTCCCTTTGTTCCTAAAGTCAAAGAATGACCTGTTGCTTTGTGCAAGGATGTATATTCAATTTGGGCTAGTATTGGTAAAGAATTTCATGGTTATTGCATGTCTTATCAAAGAAGAATTAAATAAGTTCATGGTTGGATGTCATGCCTTACCAAAGAAGTATTGCTTATGTTCATATAATGCATTATTACCATCACTAGAGTTGATTCCATAATGATATACTCAAATGAGGAATTTTTGGTCTTGCAATTTTTTATTCAATGTCATTACTCTATGTACATTGCACTCCTATCTTTTTTGGTTACCTGTGTTCTCGAGGAGAGTTCTGTGAATTGTAGAAAGTTGGTAGTGTTGCTAGTTGTCTAGACTGGTTTGGGAAATGATTTTCATTTCTTTTCATTGATGTATCTACTCTTGTAGCTTGGTGAATGTGCTCAAAAATATTGTGCAATGTATCACTTTCAATCTCGTATGTTGAAGTGGTCCACAAGTTGTTCTAAAACTGTTACATCAATCAATTATGTATTTTGTGATTCTTGAACAGAGGTTTTTTACCTATTTGATCTATGGTGATTCTTGATGGAATGTTATTATAAAAGGAGTGTGTGGAAGTGATGTTGGATTTTCAATGAACATCCCTATGCGATCCACATGTTACTAATTGGATACTTTGGTGCTGCATTGTGTCTTGAGTTGGCTTTCTGGGTTATTAGAGGATATTTGGCCAACATGGCCTATTCCTTTGTGTGCATCACATGTTTAAGGGTTTGTTCCAACAATGGAAGATGTGACATGATAGTTTTGGGTCCTGACCTATCCTATTTAGGACTACATCAAATAAATTCAATTGAAAGAGTGTTTATGGGATGACTGAGTGTGTGCTTCAATGTTTCATCCACACATTTCCTTGATGTTGGCGTAGGTTGATGTGCTCCTGCACAAGTGCAAATAATTTTGGATCAAATTGAAAGAAGTAATATGTGTTTTTGGTCCTCTCTATCTTTAGAATATGACCACATTATGTTTTTTGGTGGTCAACCAGTTATATTCATTTTTTATTCTCTTCCCGACTAACCTAATTAAAGAATTGAAGTGTTGTGGTGGATATAAATGCAAGATCATTTCAGTTGCAAAAATATGGAGAAGTGTACAAGTTTGAAGAATTGAGTGTGAAAATCATATTGAATATCCAATAGAGATAGTAAAAAATATTTTAAAAGGAAAGATCAATTATTCTTGAATGCCTCATTCAACAAAGAGTTGTGTTGGCATTCTTTGTAATTCTCTTATAAATCATATCGTATCTTTCTATGACATACTGAATCTCATCAGGTCCCTATATCTTGTTCCTAGAGTTGGTTGGTACTTTAGTGTTGAAAGTCCTTTTGTATCTTTCTCTAAGGCAGTGAGCCTTCCTGCAAGTCTTTTTGGCAGTGAGCCTTATATTGTGAGTTAACTTTCACCGCGGGTTTCCCCTCATTGGGTTTTCCCTCATTGGATTTTCCCTCATTGTATTTTCCACATAAATATGGTGTATCCTTTTGCATGTGTGTGTTCTCTATTTCCATCTCTTTGTTACTAATTTGATTATTGCTATCTTTTATTGGTTAAGTTTGATAAAAGTGACAAATATTCTAATCGCTACAATCTTCTTTGTTACTGCTCTGCTTAAAGTTTTATCTTTATCTACTAAAGGATTTTGAGGTGTGTTGAAAGTTTCAAGTTCCATAAGGGGTTAAGTTTTTGCATAGAATGATTCATCCCAACCCCTCTCAGTCTCTGGAAGTTTTCAACAAAGGGAGAGTATGATATACCAATGACGCAACAAAATAATGAATAGTTTGAACCTTTCCTTGCAAGCTACACAATTGTGAAATATTCTTAGGAGGTGGCATATTTATTATAGAATTAGTATTTTTTGTGTCCACCTCAATGCCTCTATGAGATATGGTAATCCCAATAGCTTTCCACTATCCACACAAAAGAAACATTTCTTTGAGTTCACCCTCATGTTGTACTTATGAATTCTTTCAAAAATTTGACTAAGGATTTTTACACATGATCTTGACATGTTATAGATTTAGCCAAAATACCATCAACATAATCTTACAAGATGTTATGTATGAAATCATTGAATATCAGTGTCATAGCTCTTTGATATGTTTCTCTGACATTTTTAAATCCAAAAGGCATAACAACCCAACAAAAAATTCCCCAAGGTGTAGTGAAAGTTGTTTTAAATTGATTTTGAGGGTTGGTAAGAAATTGATTATACCCCAAAAAATGATCCATAAATGATAATACAACATGTCTCATGGTTGAATCCACTATCATTCCAATATTAGGAAGGGGAAATCATCCTTTAGAGATTCTTTATTAATATCATGAAAAACCATACACATCCTAATGTGATTATTAGGTTTTTCCACAGCCATACTATTAGATATCCAAGGTGAATAATCAATAGGGTAGGTGAAACTGGCTTGTAAGGGCTTTTCAATCTTAGCCTTAACCAATAAAGCTATCTTAGGATTCATCTTGCATATCTATTGTCTCATTGGTTTAGCATGTTTCTTAAGAACAATGTTGTGCATGACTATCTTAGGGCCAATACCCATCATATCCAAATAATTCCAAGTAAAGAATTCAAGAAAATAAAAGTTGTGTGATCTTCTTGTTCATGATCATCAAGACACTTTCCATTTTCAAGTACTTTCTCCTCATTAGAGGGGTCCATTGGAACATATAAGGTGTTTCCCACAAGTAATACATTTCGGTTTGGAATATTAGGAATTTTTTGAGATTCATTTTGTTAATCATCACATGATTTAATGTCTTCTTCAAAGTGTCCCTTAACATTCAAAAAATAGGTAAATATTTGATTATGATGGTGGCCCAAAAAAGTTTCATACATTCCCAAAATTTTTGCTAGGGATTCATCATTTTGAAAGATGTCCAATGACATATCATTTCATGTGTTATCTATCATTTTGGGATGCACCAAGTTTAGAGTAGTCTTAGGGGAATCTTACGTGATAACATTGACATTAAGTGAAGGTCTCTTTGATGCTTTCATTTATTTTTAAGGTTAATAACCAAGATCTCTTGTTGTTTCTTGTGTGTTAAGCTCTATAGGAACACAAATTCCTTGTTCTTTCACTCCACACCCTTTTCCATTATAGCCAAATTGTTTCAAGAGTTATTACCCTCTTCCATAGGCTTCCATTTATTTTGAGGAAGGTGGCTTTTCATAATCACTTTCATCATAGGTAGATGTGTAATTCATTTTTTCCTCATTAACAAGAGTTGTGGATTCTTGTGTCTTGGATGTTTCAATGTCTGATTATGTTGATACCACGACAAATTTTTCTTTCTCTTTTTTTGGTCTTGGTTATGTAATCTTATACTCCCCCATGAATGTAGTTGTGAAATCTAATGAAACCCAATCATCCTCCAACAAATTTGTCACTAATGAAAGACATTCCTCTTTATCTCCAGGTTGTAGATGTTCCACTTTTGTAGTTGGTGTCAATGTTCTCATAGGGTTTTTCATTCCTTTCTCAAATTGTAAATAATTTTTAGAGTTTGGATCATCTTTTATCATTTAAACCTTTTTGTTGTAATTGTACTTCATTAAACAATGAAGCATTGAAGGGACTCCATTCATTTCATGAATCCATGGTATACCCAAGAGAAGATTATATGAAAGATCATGGGGCATGATATGGATAGGATTTTGTAATGTAACCTTACCAACTTTGATAGGTATTGTTATCACACCAAGTGATTGTTTAACCACATTATCAAAACCACAAATGGATAAATTATCTAGTTGAATTTTAGTCTTATCTACCCAATTTTATCCAAAATATTTACACTAACCATTGTCAATAAGAGTATGCATAATCCCAACTTGTTTATAACAACTAATATCATCAAAGCATCATTTTGTTTTTGCATTTAAAGAGGAGGTAATTCAATTTTATGGAAGACAATATCCACATTAATTTAATTCATACCCTCAATTAAGGTTGCTACTTCATTTTGTTGTGCACTAAGAGGGACCACAAATTTTTGCAAAGTATTTTGAAGCATACCATGGTAAGTTGATAAGGTTTGAATTAGGCCCCACAAAGAAATACTAGCAGGAGTGAACTATGAAAGTTGTTCCAAAAGATCATACTCCTTTTTGGAACTATTTTGAGGTAGATGAGGAGCACTAGGTAAAATAGGTTGTGAGAGTGGGATCGATGAATGAATGGTTTATGTTTGTCTTGGTTGCTTGTTATTCCTTATGTTATATGTATGAGAAACTGTGTTGTAACTTGGTTGGTGTGATACATGGTTACTAGTGAGTTGTTTTGAAAATTTTAAGATATGACCCTGATGTTTGGATTTTTTTTGAGGTGGACCTATGATAAGCACATGTTTGGTTTGGACTTTGGGTTGTTGCATAGATGCATAGATGGATAGATGATAATTTGAGGTGTGATTTTTTTTATTGTTATTTATTGTGTAGGAATGTTGCAAGCCCTAGTGGACGAGCTTAGTGAGATGGAGTCCTCAAGGGCTTCATCTAACATCTCAAAGTCATCACAACTAAAGGGATTGATAGGTATATAATGAACTTGTAGAAAGAGATCTAAGATGATAATATGACTATGCTTTCTCTAAGATTAATCATTAAATTTCACTTTCAATTTATGTTCACATGTGCTAAAGCTAAATAGGATAGAAAATAAATTTATAAACCTAATGCAAGTATAGATATGGAAACCAAGTTATAGATTGGAAAACTAACAACATGTATTAGTCTGTTCTGGAAATTTTAGGTAGGTTTATGGAGGATTGGGATGCCCTAGGGTGTCTATGTTATGGTAGGGCTCTTTTTGAAATTGTAGTTTCAAAGGAACTAGTCACAAAACCTAACTATGTAACAGTGTGAAAACTAAAAATTTGAATTGATTTTAGTGTTATTTTGTGTTATTCTAGATTCTGTAATGTGTTATAATAACCTAAGGTTTTGAATTTTTGTAAAAATGAAACTAATCTATCTATTTTATGCAATGTTTCAAAAAATGTAAACAATCATCCTACAAATTTGATAATCCTCAATACTAAAATGCAACAAGTTTTCATAAACTTGCAACAAATGAAGCAAAATGACAACTTTCTTGAACATGCAATAACACTTTTCCATTATTTCAAACTAGATATTTGGAAGTAGAATCAGACAAAGAATATAGATACATAGCTGTGTGCAAAAGATTTTTGAGCCACCTGTAGCTGGAAAAAGGCACCCTAAGGAATCTAAGTCCCTAATAGAGGTTCAAAAAAATGAAAAATTGAATGTTAGGTTGCTATTTAAGGATGTTGTTTCTATCTACAAACTAGTTTGACAGTGATTATTTTTCCATAATTTTTCCAATTGAAGACAATATAAATAAAATGTAAACGTTTGAATAAGAAATGACAATTATGAATGTAATTTTGAATATAAATCTAACCTAAGTGACTGAAACTAACCCTATTTCAACCTATGATGCAATATGAGATGAAATTTTTGAATTTTTATGACTTTTTATGATGTAAAAAAAACCCTTTAATTGAAAAAATGCAAAATAATGCAATAAAAAACCTAGATCCTGGGTTGAATGATTGCAATTTTTAGAAGGTTTATGATGTCAAAATGTCAGTTTCACATCAGGTTCACCAAAATGTAACATATGAAAAAGGGAACCCTATGTTTAATGCCTAAACCTAGGATTGTTTTTTTCTCCTTTTTCAAAGGTATAGTAGGGTGCAAATCAACAAGGAATTTTGATTGACTTTCAACCATAAAGATAAGTCAATCAAACCTTGATATGATCCTTTTGAGCTTTAGAAATAGGATGAAACTAATTTGGGATTGATTTTCTATGATTAACCTAATTGAACTATGTACCTTAATATGAAAAATTCAATAAACAAATGATTAACAAACTAAATCAACAACTTACAGGAATATCTGAGAAGTGTAGAGGAGTGTGTAACTACCATCAAAAATTGGATCTGATTGCTATAAAAGGATAGAGTTTCCTTAGGGTGTATGGGTCTTTGTAGGCATTTTTTTAAACTTCAAATTTGATCTTGTAGCTCTTTGTGTTCTCTCTAATGTCTTCCCTGTAAACCTTCATCTTCAAATCTAGATCTGCAATAAATTTGTAAAAGAGATGGGGGTAGCTATATAGGATTTTTCCTAAGTCAAACCCTTATTTTAGTAACTCTACCTCTACAATAGCTAGTAAAATTGATTGATAACAGTGTGTGCACACTCTAACCTTAAGTGTGTCTAAGGTTGTTAGGAGATAAAAATACATAAAACCCTACTCAAGTGTGTTAGAGAAGGATTCCTATATCAAAATGACAAGATCTACCTAAGAGGAAGTCAAACACTCTTAGGAAATTTGAAATGTAATGATACCTTGCTTTAGGCTACAAATAGGATAAAGCTTGAAGATGAGAACACTAGGAAATAAGTAATTAGGTTGAAGGAAATGGCCAAATGAATCTCCCAAATCTAGAATCCAACATGTTCTTCTATTGGCATCAATCTTCAATCATGACATAAGGCTTGATCAAATCTGCAAGTGAGCTTAAAAACTTGCAAGTTCAAATGTGGCAGAATGACCTCTTGCTTTTATTTTCTTCTCTTATTTATTTCTAGCTTTAAATGGTGAAAAGACTAGAAATTTATATGTGTTGGTCTAATTTTTCAAAAATTAGATCCCAAAAGCTGACATTTACAATTTGAATTTTGAATATCAAGATGTTGAAAGTGATATACCAAAAATTGGTCCTCGATAGAATAGGAGGACCCATACGCCCGAGGGCTAATGGGTTGTGGCCCTATTTTCTAGAACATTAAGTATTAGGGGCAAAACATCAACTGAATGTAATTATTCAATGCTTGCAATTTGTCAAAAAGTGATAAAATAGGCCTCATAATGCATAATTTAAGAGATTAGGACCAAGTTAGGAGGTATTAAAATGCATAAATGCAAAGATCACTAAAATAGGTCTAAATTAAGCGTGAAATTGTACTATCATCTACAAGGGAGCATAATTTTTGATGCTACAACATCTAACAAAAGTTATATTATTGATTGCATGTACATTATGTCTTTTTTTTATTATAGGCTCAACTCATGACTTGCTTACACTTTATTCCCATTGTGGAACTTTTATAAAACTACTCTACCAAAGGTGACTATGGATTTAGTTTTTTTTAAACTTCAATAGATCATGTTTTATATTTGATTGTTTTTCTAAATGAAACCAAGGCTATTGTTTGATACAAATACATTGAAGTTCAAAGTGACCCATGGGACATTTTTCCACAAAAATGGACATTTATATCTATAGGATTGTGTTCAATTGCATACATTGTTATATTTACAATAACCAATATATTCAACATTATATATATAAAAAATGTATATCTATACATTGTGGACAAATATTTTGGCACCACAAGGCTCTCTAACACTTATAGGGTTTTCACCTAAAAGGAGAGAGGTAGGCCAAAATGTGCAATGTCCCCACTCAAGACTAATGAAATATGGATGAAATATGTCTAAATGTAATGTTTTAAATGCAATAAACTAATAAAATCTATTGATTATTAATGCAAAACTAATAAAATGCAAGATGTTTGAAAACACAATGTTGTATGCAAAATGAATTAAGAATGAAAGTAAATTGTAACATAAATGAATAATATTGGAGAACTGCACCTGGAAACTAAAATGTGATGAAAAGAGGCTCTGAAATCCTATAAAATTTGTTGTTGAAGCCAACTGGGACACTTATGCCAAGCTAGATGACTTAGTCCTATTTCGAGGAAATTCTATTGGAAGAGGTTTCAACCAAAAGGGTATCCAGAAATATAGAAAACACTTTTCAGGCATGGTAGTGGGACTAATTAAAAATTGATGGTGAATTAGTCCACCTTCAACTTTTGGAAATTTTGGAGATACAATCTATAGCTCTTGGTTTGCACTCTGGTTCTTGACAGGTGTTTGGATTTGAATCTACAAAATTCATTTTGTAGGCAATTTCCAAGCTTCTTTTAGGGTTTTGTTGACGTTGAAAGGTTTTGATGGATTGATGACACTTTTTAACACCTATCTCTTTGAAAAATATGCATGCAAGACCTACAAAACACACATGCAAAGAGGGGAAAAAGTGGTTAAGGGTTAGTGAATAGGGGTTTTCCTTGGTCAAACCCCAATTTGGTAATCAAACCCTTGAAAATGAAATGGAATAGAAAAGGAATGATGAATGAACAACATGCAATGCTACAACTCACCAAACCCTTGATGTAGAAATCTAAAGATATGCAAGTAGATGCTCCAATGAATGTAGACTTGATAATGCCTAGAATGCTTGAGAATGATTAAGTGAATGAAATAGAGTATTAAGGAAATTAGGAGATTAGAAGATGAAAAATGAATGGAAAACACTTTATTTATACTTGATTATATCAAATTTCCTAAAAATACCACATCATAGGCTGACCTAAAGGTTTAGAAAATAATATCCCGCCAGAATTTTGAAATAATTTTGATTTTTGTGCCAAGTGGGACTAAGTCGCCCAAGGTGGTGACTTGGTACCATTAGGGAAATTTAATGGGTGTCAAGAATTAAAGTGTATTTAATGATGTTTAACAAGATTATTATCTGAAACACAATTAAGTAGGGCCTATAAGTGCATTAAGGGGCCATTTAAACATAAGAAAGGGTCAAATTATTGATGACAAGCCTAGAAAAGCATGAAAGTTTGTTACAACTCTTTACAACACTTTGAAATAGGGATTGGTAAGATAAAAAGGGGTTATTTAAGTGAATTATACTAAAAAGGTCCTAGAAAAGTGTTAAAGTGGGTTACAACACTTCACAACACTTTTACAAGACATCATAGAATTCTTAATGATTCACAAAGGTCCAATACCTAATGTGAATGTGTTGATGACATTACAACATTAAATCAAGGAAAAATGAAGCCAAAATCACAAGGATGGCCCAAATAGGAAGGAAAAGTAGAAGGGTTACTTTTTTCATGCCCACATTTAGCGCCCACTTTAGTGATAGGATGAATCTGCTTCAAACTCACACTAAAGTAGACCCACATGCAATCAAGAGGGGTTATAATGAACTAATGCTAGAAAGATGAGACAAAAACGATCAAGAGGGATGATCAAGTTCCCAAGATGAAGATCCCATGGAAAACTAAACATAAGCACAAATGAACACACATGAAAATGATGTAAGAGAAGAAGAGAGAGAATCAGATGAAGCTTTGATTATTTTTCCATCCCATTGTGGATCAAACCTAGGCTATTTTTCTGGAAAAAGACTCATGGCTATCTATCAGGTGAGAAGGCCTAAAAGTTGAGGAACATACACTCATGGCTAGTATGCACTCACATACATGCAAGTGGATATAGGGAAAGTCATGCCTTAGAATGGGCTTCCCACTCAACAATACAAAATTTATACCTCCTGATAACTTTAATAAGGCACCACAAAATAAAATGACTTTTCAAGCTTCATGAGACAAGAAAAACTTTGTATGCTTGGAACTCATGAACAAATGTGATGGTACCAAATGCACACAAGTTGTGTTATGCAAGGTGGACATATAACAAATGCAAAGTGAAACATGAAAAGAATGTTCAATGGAGTCTTTCTTAGTTCATCCAAGGTCTTAGCTTAGGAAACATTGTGTCTAATGTCTCCAAGAGAGGACCAATCAAAGAATAGAAAATTCACAACTTAGGGGATGCAGTGCATCGCATCAAGCCACTAAGAGGAATGTAATATGCTAAGATAGATCATACTCATGAAGGACATCACACCTAATGTCATCCAAAAAGAAACAACTACATTGTATGAAGTAAGAAGGATGCACTAAGAACCAAGAAAAAAGGAAAAATAATGAAAAATAATAATGCCAATGTATGCCCCCACTTTAAAGAAATTGCTACACACCGTATTGTGAGAAATTACTTTAAAGTAGAAAATGGAAAATACAAAAAGAAGAAAGAAGATATGAAATCCAACTTGGAAAGCCCCTATGCCAAGTCATACATTTCTGAGTAAGGTTTCATCATGTGAAGGAAGAGAAAAAGAAAAGGAAGGGGTTGCCCCCAAAAGGAAAACACCAAACACATAAGGGATCTATGGATTTGGGGTTAGTATGTTCTTTGCAGCAATGTTTTTAGAGAGCTTGAAATTGTCATCATCCCCCAAATACATAGAACTAGAAGGATGACAAAAAGAGATAAAAAACAAAGAAAAATAAATATCTATTTGGGTCAACATGGAAGAGACATATGGTGTCTTGATGCTTTGTGTTATCCTCAAAATGAAAACACAAGCCAAATGAAAATGAAAAGGAGAAAGAAAATGGAAAAGATTTTGGGTCAACATGAGAGAGACATGGGGTGTCTCGATGCCTTGTGTCATCCCCAAAAGGAGAACACAAGCCAAATGAAAATGAAAAGGTGAAAGAAAATGGAAAAGCTTTTGGGTCAACATGAGAGAGACATGGGGTGTCTCAATTCCTTGCGTCATCCCCAAAAGGAAAACACAAGAAAATAAAGGTGAAGAAAAGGAAAAGGACCTTTTGGTCAACATGAAAGAGACATGAATGTCTCAATGCCTTGCATCATCCCTAAAAGGAAAACACAAGAACAAGAAAAAAAGAAAAGGCAAAGAAAAAGAAAAGCCTTTTGGGTCAACATGAAAGAGACATGAATGTCTCAATGCCTTTAGTCATCCCCAAAAGGAAAACACAAGAACAAGACAAAGGAAAAGGAAAAAGCGATGCACGACATAGAGAAGAGTGAAGGTACAAATAGAGGAATGGGAAAAAGAGAGAGAACATCAAATAGAACATTATAGGGAACACATTACACGCATGCAAACACACAAAAGAAAAAGAAAAAAGAAAGTGTAAAAGACTAGTAAGGAAAACGTGAGTTAGCCATTGAGCAAGTCATTTGCCTCCCAATCATGTTCATGATATGCTGAGGGTGAGAAACTAGCCAAACGGATAAGAGAAAGTTCCAAACTAGGGGAAGCACCAGGTTCTATACTCTTTGTAGGATATTTTTCATTTAAGCTCATGGAAGAGGAGAACAATGTGTTCAAATCATTATGCACCTCTTCTTCAATTTTAGCGATCTAGTCATCATCATCCAGATTAATCACAATAGGAGGATGAACAATAATGTACAATGAAGGGTGTGCCTCTTGTTTTGATTGTTGTATTGGATCATTTTGTTGTGGTTGGGGAGGAGTGTCATCATGCATTGTTTTTTTCAAGTGGGGATTTAGATTTTCATTATTTTCTTCATGTAACTTGTGAGAAAGGGCACGATTCTAAGCCTACACTCACTAGATCCTCTATTTCTTTTCGTCTTTTTGTCAAGTTGTGTTTGTGAAGGAGCGGGTTGATCAACCATAGGTTTCTTTTCTTCCCCAGGGGGAGGAACGGAAGAAACCATGTAAGGTTGGTCATCCACTTTTTTTTTTCTTTGTAAACTTATTTTATGTGAGGAGGCATGATGGAGTTGTTATCATTGTCTTGTGGTCTCTTCGATGATGGTGGAGAGGTTTCAGGTGTTGGTTGAGCTTGGTTGGTTGGTTCTTGTTTGAGTTGAAGCATTGTTTCATCTAGGATAGATTTTTCTGGGGTAGATGGGGACATGTTGTGAAGAGACAATTCTACTATTTTCTTTGCTTTAAAATTTTGGTAAGAAATGGAAAAGAAGTCTTTTCAAGGTGTTATAGGTTCCATGAGCTCGGGCCAAAAGGCTTCTAAGGAAAATTTTCATTTGGAAGACAAAGGGTTAAAGTTGCTATGGTGAACATTGAATATTTCATTGTCAAGTGGAAACTATAAGCATTTGTGTATAATCGAAGGGACAAATTTCATTGAGTGAAGCCATAGATGGCCTAGCCACAAAAGAAACTGGTTTGACTGTAGGATGATGGAGAATGTGACATCCAATGTTTTTGGTCCTATTTGTAATGGAAGGATGATTGATCCTATCGTAGGGCAAAAAAAACCATTGTGTTTTTTGATCCATGCATTTAGTTTATCATAATCATCATGATAAAGATAATGTAATACCAAAAATTCCTCAGTGATCACATTCTCTCTATAGGCAGGATCTATTAGTATCCCATTAGTGGGATTGCCATAGATATGGCCAGTTATGTAAAGAGGACCATCAGGGATATTTTTTAAGTATTTCTTTAGGGGAGAAAGTAATATCAAGAGATTTTTTAGGTTGGCCCTTACGAGGGATAACATCTATTGCACCTACCATTTCATCCATACGACTAATAGTGGTAATATGTGGAATTGGATTAGGATGCTCATCATCTGTATCAACATTCATCACATCATTCTTTGTAGTTTCACTAGCTTTGACAAATGAAACAATATGTTTGGGAATGGGATTGGTGAAAATTTGTGAGTTTTTATTTGGAGGGGCAATGAACTTATTGCCTTGATCATTAACACCTACTATGGATAGATAACCGGAATCAATGAGGTCTTGCACAAGATGTTTAAGATGATTACAATATCATGTCCATTTTGTCTATGATAATGGCAATAAGCATTGGATTTAAAGTTTGGAGGTAAAGGCTTAGTAGGATCGGGTGCTTTGATGGTAGGAAAAGTAATAATTTGTTGTAAAAGTTGGGACATTGTGTTATGAAGGGTGTTTGGTAAAGGTGTAATTTTTTTTTTCGGATCTCCATAAGTAAAAGGCGTCGCGGTTTTAACAACTGCTACTTGGTTGTTGATGGGTTGAGTGTGTTGTTGAGGGGGGTTGAACAATAAGAACCCTTTGTTTTTCTTTCTAAATGGTTGTGAAGTGTTTTGGTTGGCATGTTCAGATTTCTTAGCTTGGCTAGAAGTGGACTTTACATCTTGACTACTAATTGAATTGTGGTAATTGCAAAGGGTAGTAGACAAGTGCATGAAGGAAGGGAATTTCATCATAGTGATTTTTTCCTGAAGTTTAGTTTGTAATTTTTCTATAAACATCTTTTGAAGATGTGGATCATGAATTTTGATGTCAATTTGGGAATAAATAAATTGATAGCGTGAGATAAAATTAGTTATCTTTTCTTCTTCATGTTGCTTGCATCTCATCAAATCAGCCAAGGTATTCTTTGGAGTCATATGCACTTGGAAATGATTTATAAATGTATCAACTAGTTCATTGAATGAATGAATTGAATTGTTTGGTAAAGATGAGAACCATTCCAAGGCAGTATCTTTTAAAGTCCTAGGAAACAATTTTGCTAACAATTTATCATCAAGGACAAAGTCACTACATAAGGTGGTGTAAACATTAACATGGTTAGAAGGATCTCCCTTCCCTCCATATTTCACAAATCTAGAC
This sequence comes from Sequoia sempervirens, assembly GCA_007258455.2. Classification (NCBI taxonomy): domain Eukaryota; kingdom Viridiplantae; phylum Streptophyta; class Pinopsida; order Cupressales; family Cupressaceae; genus Sequoia; species Sequoia sempervirens. The sequence continues at coordinate 268,921,715 of VDFB02000003.1, read as the reverse complement.
ATCTCTATTCCTTTTGGCATCAGTGCTCACAATATTTCCAAAGATAGTGGGCTGCTTCAAACATAATAGGTGGGTGGTCCATTCTAATTTTGGTTTATGGTGGATATTTGTTTTTGCATTGATGAAATAGTTTGGAAAAGTTGAGTTATGAGAGGGTCATTGTAAGTGGTATGAGGTGGAAGGGAAAGTGGTGATGGAGTGTATTTAGTGGTAGGGAAAGTGAAGGGAATGCTTATAGATGGTATTGTAGAAGAGGATAGAACATGCAATTCCACATAGGAATTAGGGATGCTAGCAAGAATAGTCAAGGAAGGAATCATATTGCTAACTTGTTGGAAAGTTTTTGTGACATGAGGAGTGGTATAGGTAGGTATGGAGGCTACTGTTGAGGGAGGAGGAGTGTGAGGTCCTCCTTGGCTAACCATAGTGTTTGCTGGTTGAGATGTACTAGAGGTGGAGGGAACATGTTTTGTATAAATCTCAATTATTTGTTTCACAACATCCAAACCTTCTTCACTTTCAAGCATGCAGTGGATGTTTTCTATGGTAGGAATTGTAGTGGCTGAAATTTTTTCAAGGCTCACTTGATATTGGAGATGTGTTAAGTCCTCATGAATGTTCATGATTTTTTGTTGTAGGATATGATCATTTAGTGTGTCAACTTTCATGTTATTGGAAGGAAAATAGATGATAAACATAGTATCCATGCCTAGTGTACTAGTTGCCATAATAGTAGTGTAAGCTTTAGATAACCCAAGACCCACAACGAGTGTATTAACATGGGAGAACATGAGTCTCAAACTTCTTCTCACTAAGGTATTAGCAATAGGACACCAAAAACTCATGCAAAGGTCTCTAAATGAGGGTGAATGCAAATGCAATATAATCTAATAAGAATGAAATTCTGAAGAATGAAACTAAAATGTAGAAACAACAAATAGAAACTAAGAAATTGCAAATTAAATTCCAAAAAATGCAGTGATAAATATGCAACTGGAATAAGTCACTCAGGGTGGAGAATTAGTCCAAGTAGTTATTTTTTTTATTTTTTTGAATTTTTGAATTGGATTTCATGCTTTTTAGGTTTGTAGATGCAGATACAGCATGAAAATATAGAATTTTGGAGATTTGCAATGAAATGTAATGAAAAAATGTAAGCTAAAAGAGCTTTTCACTAATGCAATTTTGAAAACCCTAGGATACAATTTAAACAATGAAAAACCTAATGCAATTCCAATGCAAGCTATTCCTAGGATGTAAACACACTTGAAATTAGAAGTAAAATGTTCTAAAGTCGAGTTCACCAAAATGTGGACAAAGATTTTGGCACCACAAGGCTTTCTAACACTTCGAGGGTTTTTCACCTAAAAGGAGAAAGGTAGGAAAAAATGTGCAATGTACCCACTCAAGACTAATGAAATATGGATGAAATATGCCTAAATGTAATGTCCTAAATGCAATAAACTGATAAAATCTATGGATTATTAATGAAAAACTAATGAAATGTAAGATGTTTGAAAGAAAAATGTTGTATGCAAAATGAACTAAGAATGAAAGTAAAATGTAACATAAATGAATAAGACTGGAGAGGTGCACCTAGAAGCTAGAATGTGATGCAAAGAGGCTCTGGAATCCTACAGAATTTTCTATTGAAGCCAACTAGGACACTTATGACAAGCTGGGTGACTTAGTCCTATTTTAGGGAAATTCTGTCGGAACAAGTTTCAGCCAAAAGAGTATCTAGAAATATAGAAAACACTTTTCAGGCCTGGAAGTGGGACTAATTCACCACTAATGGAAAAAAATTTCACCTTCAACTTTCAATAATTTCAGAGATGCAATCTGTAGATCTCGATCTATACTTTGGTTCTTGGCAGGTGTCTAGATCTGAATCTGCAAAATTTGGTTTGTAGGTGATCTCCAAGCTTATTTTAGGGTTTTGTTGACTTTGAAAGGATTTGATGGATTGATGACACTTTTTAACACCTTTCTCTTTGAAAAATATGCATACAATACCTACAAAACACACATGCAAAGAGGGGAAAAAGGGGTTAGGGGTTAGTGAATAAGGGTTTGCCTTGGTCAAACCCCAATTTGGTAATTAAACCCTTGAAAATGAAATGAAATAGAAAAGGAGTGATGGATGAATAACATGCATTGCTACAACTTGCCAAACCCTTGATGTAGAAATTTGAAGATATGCAAGTAGATGCTCCAATGAATGTAGATTTGATAATGCCTAGAATGTTTGAGAATGATTAAGTGAATGAAATAAAGTATTAAGGAAATTAGGAGATTAGAAGATGAAAAATGAATGGAAAAACCTTTATTTATACTTGATTATAAAAAATTTCCGAAAAATACCACATCACTGGCCGACCTCCAGGTTTAGAAAATAACATCCTGCCAAAATTTTGAAATATTTTTGATTTTTGTGCCAAGTGGGACTAAGTCACCTAAGGTGGCGACTTGGTCCCACTAGGGAAATTTTAATGGGTGTTGGGAATTAAAGTGTATTTAATGATGTTTAATGGGATTATTCTTTGAAACACAATTAAGTAGGGCCTGTAAGTACATTAAGGGGCCATTTAAACATAAGAAAGGGTCAAATTATTGATGACAAGCCTAGAGAAGCATGAAAGTTTGCTACAACTCTTTACAACACTTTGAAATAGGGAAAAAAGGGGTTATTTAAGTGAATTATAATAAAAAGGTCCTAGAAAAGTGTGAAAGTGGGTTACAACACTTCATAACACTTTTACAAGACATCATAGAACTCTTAATGATTCACAAGGGTCTAAAACCTAATGTGAATGTGTTGACCACATTAGAACATTAAATCAAGGAAAAATCAAGCCAAAATCACAAGGAGGGCCCAAACAAGAAGAAAAAGTAGAAGGGTTACTTTTTCTGTGTCCACATACATATTTTTTAATATCAAATAAATTGATGTTCCCTTTTCTTTTAAAAAATCTATTCCTTTTAAATTATTTCATATATATTTTATGGAGTTATATATCTTTTACACATTTAAGTATCTAGCTATAATCTAACTTATGGAAAAAAAAACATTAAAAGTATAATTTAAAATTATTCTATTTATGACACATTTTTCAATTTCAAGGAATACGCCCACACAATTTCAAACTTGTCATAAAATTATTTGACATGCTCATTGCACACCAACGTGCAGTAGCTAGTGTAAAATCTTAGAGATAGGAAAATGAGTTTGAACAATCTTTCTTTCAATTAGTTCAGCAGTATCATGTTTGATCATAATTCTATTATTATTGTTCCTTAAATGATTGAAACTCGTACTACCTACATGTTATAAAAAAATGGATTCAAAAATTTACAACAAATTAAAAGAATTGACTTATAAGACTTGGAAATTAATGAAAAAATGATCAAATATAATTTTAAGTGATTGTTGTTTTTTGTCTTTCAATTCTATTTGATCTTCCTTTTTCAAATTGAAATAGAATTGAAAGACAAACAACAACAATCACTTAAAATTATATTTGATCCTACTTTTCCCCAAGGTTAAGCCCACTTAACTTTCACCTAGATGCAATGAGTGTTAAGTGGGCCATTCATTATCACAAGAGATGGGTTCTTGTGAACCACTACTCATGAAACATGGGTCAATGAGTTTGACTCGATAAATTACATGGTTGAATCCTGATGTGTTGAATGTGAAACCCAATAGTCACTTTGTTTTTCCCTCCAATAACTTTTGGATCTTTGCATTATGGAAATGTTTGTTTATAAGGGCATGTTGTGATATGTAATTGTATTTGAGATTGTGAATAATATATTACCCTGCTTGAGAATGGATGTAGCCTTTATGGTGAACCACTGTAAATTTGTGTTGTGTCTTGTTTTTTGAGTCTCTGGTTCTTTTATTTTTCTACTCATTTATTGTTTAACAATTGGTATTAAAGCATTGTAGTGTTCATTTTTTTAGCACAAGAGGTTCGATTTTGAGTGGGAGCAATGCCGTCTGATGAAGGAAAGGTGGAAAGGTTCAATGGCCACAATTATCAACTGTAGAAAATGCAGATGGAAGATTTTTTATCTCAAAAATATTTGTGGTAACCATTACATGGTAAATCAAAGAAACCATCAAGTATGGCAGATGAAGATTGGGAAATTCTTGATAGAAAAGCATTGGAAGCCATGCAGTTGTGTTTATCCCCAACAACTTAGCATTTAATATATCCAAAACAACAACTATTGATTTGATTAGTACATTGGATAAGTTGTATGAAAATCCCTTAGCATTGAACAAGGTATTTTTGATGAAACAGTTGTTTAACATGAAAATGGTTGAAGGTAGTTCTGTTGCGAATCATTTGAATGATTTTAATACTATTACAAGTCAACTATCTTCTCTAAAAGTAGTTTTTGATGATGATATTTAGACTTTTTTAATTTTGAGTTCTCTACCAGAAAGCTAGAATAGCTTGGTTATGGCAATAAGTAACTCGATTTATGGCTCAAATACATTAAAATTTGACGATGTTGTTTGTGTAATTCTAAGCAAGGAAATGCGAAGGAAGAGCACTGGTGAGACTCTAACATTGTGTAATATTTTGAGTGCAAATGACAAAGGCAGATCAAAGGAAAGAGGGGAAAATCCAAGTGATCATGAGAAGTCACAAGGAAGATTGAAATCCAAAGGTAGATAGATGGGTTGCTGGTATTGTGGCATGCAAGGCCACATAAAAAAGAATTGTTGGTCTTTGGAGAAGGCTAAAAATCATCCAAAAGAAGATGAAGCAAATGTTGTATGTGAGGATTTTGATGTTCTTATTTTGACCTCAGAAGAAACAACAACAAATTTTTGGGTGCTTGATTTGAGAGCATAGTTTCATGTCACTTTGTGTAAGGAGTACTTCAAAAATTTGCAAAGCGGTGACTTTGGTAAGATTTTTCTTAGAAATAATGAATCTTGTGATGTTATTGGTAAAGGAGATGTTCTATTAAAGTTAATGAATGGAAATAGTTGGTTACTATGGAATTTTAGATATATCCCTCAGCTTAAACAAAATTTGATTTCAGTTGGACAATTGGCTTCTCAAGGATGTAAAGTTACTTGTGAATCCAACAAGTGGAAAGTAACAAAAGGGGCCTTGGTAATTTCTTGGGTTAACAAATTAGGAAACTTTTACATAGTGAATTTTGATCTACCTTGGCTACTCAAAAAAGGTTTTTGGATTAATTAGATGCTAAAACTGATTATGTTATTAATGAATTCCTTAGTATTTTGAAATTTGACAATGAAAGTTTTGGGGATCAGTTAGATGATGCCAAAGAACCTGGGGTAGATGAAAAATAATGGAAGAGATAAGAAAGTATAGCTGTAGCATTCCTTTTTGAAGAGGTAGAACATGAAATTGCAGCAGTGATTGATCCTTTAGAGGGCATTGAAAGTTTAAGGCAACAATATGAAGAAGAGATCACTCATGAAAGAGTGAATACCTTGGATGTTGCAAAAAAAATAACATATCCTTTGGAGGATGAAAAGAAAAAAAATTTAGTGGATGAAGACATAGAGATGATAAAGTGTGCAGAGCCTCGGTTTGACATGCTAGTAGGTGAAGAGGAGAAAGATATCCTATGGAAAGAGGAGATGGAGAAAATAAACAATCTTCTTGAAGGAGGCTTGGTAGAGGAAAATGAAGACATGAATGGTGCAACGATAAATGATGACAAAGAAATTGGGACAACAATATCAAATGAGGTAAATCATGAATATTTTGAATCAAATTCATTTTAATTAAAGAGTGTGATAGAGGATAGTGTACAAAATGAAGATGGACACATGGAAAGTTTCAATTTCTATGCAGATTTATATGAGAAGGCTATAGATTTGGTGGCTAGTGATGAGTATGATTTGTTTGATGAAGAGATAAAGCATATTGGAAAGTTATTCAAGTATGAACACCTAGAAGAGGATGAAGGGACAATAGTAAAAATGATGCAAAATTTTGTTGTAATAGCGAGGTATGTTGAGTTAAGTTGTGATTTTTCAAAATTTTATGAGAATGAGGTTGTTTTAGATGCACTTGCTAAAGTGAATGCATCAATGGGGAAGAAGTTCCTGGTCACTTATAGTTGCCATGGGCTTAGTAATTCAAGAGGCAAACAAAACATCTTTGACATAAGGATTGTCAACATGGAAAGAATTATGAAGGCCCAGGCTCTCAGAGATGGAACTATTTTGCAATCTAAAGTAGAACTGTCAAATTTTGTATACTCTGAGATAGCTTGGAGAAGACTTATATGAAGTGTCCTTGAATAGATTTTGTAGAGGTTAAAGTATTACAATGCTTCTCTGGGCTTGTTTTCAAAGTGATGATAAGAATGGACATGGAGGGGATACCATTTTTCATAGCAGTAGATGTTGGGTTTCAAGTGGGAGATTGTTGAATGTGAAACCCAATAGTCACTTTGTTTTTTCCCTCCAATAAATTTTGGCTCTTCACATTCTAGAAATGTTTGCTTATAAAAGAGCATGTTGTTGTGATATGTAATTGTATCTAAGATTGTGAATAATATATTTCCCTGCTTGAGAGTGGATGTAGCCTTTATGGTGAACCATTGTAAATTTGTGTTGTGTCTTATTTTTTGAATCTCTGGTTCTTTTATTTTGCTGCTCATTTATTATTTAACAAATAGCAATATCACAATTTTTAAATTATTTTCAAAAAATCCATTTTGTGGACATCATGATATCATTTCAAACAATGGGAGGGAAGCTCCTAGGTATTGGTGTTCTATTCAAAATGAATCGTGGCTTTATATATACTTCCATAACTCACATATGTGTTGCCAAGGTAGATCAAACTATAATATTTGACAATACTTCCACTTTTGTTATGCCTTTCCTAGATGAATGGTGATACACTTATCAAAAACACTCATTTTGGCATGGGCAAGAAGGATGTTGGCAAGGGTTGTGGCATTTAGCTTTTCACCTGTTGAATGCACTTGCTGGAAAGTTTCTAATGCTTGTACCATGAGATAACCTCTTTTCTAAGCTTTCTACCAAATAATATGCTTCCACATTTTGTATGAGCCTTTACCAAAACATTTGTAACCGCTTTATCAAAAAAAAATTCCTCTCCCACTTTGCTTTTATGGATGGTCATATTCTGTTTCAGACCTCCACTTAGGAAAAATAGTGAATGATCTTATTCTTGTTTTTTGTCATACCAAAACAACCAAGAATTTACAATTATCTTGTAAGAGGTCTAATGTGAGAATCTTTTAGAGTATATAGGATCTACAAGAAAAGGTGGATCATAAAGTAAAGACTCTCATTACATCCACTATCATGGATCCAAAAGAATTAATAAAAAAATTCTTGAAACATAGATCACAAAGAACTAGTCAATGAACAAATTTTAAAAGCATTCATATGGGAACTCTCATCAAATAGGAATCGTATATATTATAAAGAACCCACTCTATAAAAATTCTAGATGGAAGAAGTTAAGATAAAATCCTTAAAACTAAGAAACAAATGTCTAGTTTAATCATTTCTTTATCTACTCTATCCAAATCTATAAGCATCCTATATTCATTTATTTATATTTATATTTCAACAATTCAATGAATGGTAATGCAGAAGTGCTGGAAATAAATTATGCTTTTATTTGATTCAAGCATATGTGTACTATAATTAATAGATGTATATGTAGTGACTTTCAATTGTGAAGTTGATAATGAAATTCAATATATCTATTGTAGTTTATGAAGAGTGATGACTAATTTTTGTGAGAGGACAAATGTTTGTGTGTTTTTCTTACCCTTTCAATATGTGTTTTCTTTATATACTCTTTCATTCAAAGGAGATATGCTTGTGTTCTTTTTTATTTAATAGTTTCAATTATTTTCTCTTATTCTTTTTCCTTTCTTATTATTTTCTTAGGGTATATCAATGTCTCATTTTGTAGTTGTTTCTATTATATCTCTTTCATTCTTTCTAAGTGTTGTTTTATGCATTGTTACTCTATTTCAAAATATACATAGATTGAATAATTTGAAACATCTCTTCTCTTAAAATTAAGGTGAAAATATTTACATATTTATTTCAATATGAATTAATGATCCATTGAATATCATTAAATACCAAGGCATATAACAACATGTCACACAAACAAGTATTTCATCAATTCATAAGATTAAAAAGAAAGGGATTTAAAAAAATAAATTAAGTCCATTCTTTTGCCATTACACTCCATGAAAAATTAGGGACTAAAACATTAAAATAATTTATATAAGTTGACAAAACACCCCTTTCCAATATTACATGAAGATCAAGTCTAACCTAATAGGGGATTTACATAGGTTTTCCAAGCATGTGTTTCAAGGAAAATATAATTGTAGGATTCAAAAAGACATTTCAAACTATATGATAGTTTCCATAGCACCACATATTGATTGCAATTTAAATAAAAAAGGAGCAAACACTACTCATTGCACCAACATTGCTTGCATGGGCATTTTCTGAGAAAATTGAGGTCGAGTTGGCCATTGCCCACCAAGCTACAAAACTGTAGATGTGATGAAATCATCAGTCGCGAGAATAGGAGGCTAGTCGTCATTGTCTGACCTATTGTTGCCAACAAAAAAATTCATGATGGTTAGATGAGGACGATCGCCTACTCAAACTGTGCTCCTCATTGATATGTTTTAGTTAACTAAGATTGACTTGGGACCACCTTGGGTGCCCAAGTTGGCATATTTCAGTTAACACATTTTGCATGAGAAGATATTTACAAGGCTTAGTCAAGTGGGCCCATTCTTGGGCGCCAACTTTGAGGTGAAGTTTGCATGATATCTTCTTGACCAAATTTTAGTTAAGTATTTAGTTTGGAGTGCCTAAATTGAGGAAGACTTTGGTTCAACTTCATATTACATTGTGGAACTCTACTTTCCCAATCTAGGTGTAGTTTTTTGTGAGGAGATTTATGCTCTTGTATTGTACAACTCTTATGAGTTTACATGCTCATATTATTGTCTATTAATTAGAGAAAGTGTATAAGAGTTCCATGGGAGTTTATTGCAAGTTGTGAAGAAGGTTTGTTAAAGGAAAGGAAGCATATCAATCAATGATTGATACAATATTATTGTAATTTTGTTCTGAGGTTAAATAATACAAGCAGTATTGATTTTGGTGGGGTTTTTTATGAAAGGGTTTCTCGACATATATGTTGTGTCACTTCTATCTCCTTGTCTCATTCTTCTACAATCTTCTATCTCTTTCTACAATTGGTAAAATTTCAATCTAAATAGATTAATCATACAAAAAGAATTGTGACAAAGAACACTTAACTAGATCTACAGTCTCATTGTGTTACAAGTTTTAAGCTACAATATTACCTTCATTTTCAACATTTGGTATTAGAGCTAATGGTTGGTTAGGGTTTGAATGCCTTTCTCTTAAAAGTTTGAAGGTTTTTGGCTGTAGCGGGAGATTTTACTATTATGTTATTGTAGATTTGTAAAAGAAGTGTGTTACAATGAATTCTACTTCTTGTCTAGATATTGAAAGATTTAATGGATCTAGTTATGAGATGTGGAAACTAAAAATGGAGGATCTACTTGAAGAGAGAGATCAGTGGTTAGATGTTTGTAATGAGACAAAGCCATGTACAATGATGTCAGAGGAGGTTTGGGCTAAGCTTGATATGAAGGAAAGAGGGACCATAAGGTTATTTCTTGTTGATGTTGTTCTCTTGAATGTTTTAGATGAAGCTACCACATATAAGTTGTGGAAGACGATAGGTGATATCTATCAAACCAAAAGACTTACTAATAAGTTGTATCTAAAAAGAAAATTGTATTCTTTAAAGATAAAATATGGTGATTCTGCTGCACATCATTTAAATGCTTTCAATTTGATTCTAAGTTAGTTAGCATTTGTATATGTAAAGCTAAAAAATGAAGATAAATGCATTTTGTTACTTTATTCTTTACCAGATTCTTGGGAAAATCTAATTGTTGCTATCAGTGGTAGTGGTGCAGATCCTAAGATGGACAATATAATTCCTACTCTCCTATCAGAGGAGATGAGGAGGAAGTCTAAAATGGGATCCCAAGATGCCTTGTTTGTAAGAGGTAGGCCTAAGGAAAAGGAACCTAAGGGAGACAAGAAAGGAAAGGGTAAGTCCAAAGGATGGTCTAAAACCCCTTGTAAGAGTAAGGTAAAGTGTTGGAACTGTGGGAAACCAAGACATGTAAAGAAGGAGTGTAAGAACAAGAAAAAGAGTTTTGATGCTTCTATAGAGAAATCCTTAGATGACAGTAATGATGCATTGATCATTACATCTAATACTATTAGTGATGACTCTTGGCTTATTGATTCAAGTTGCTCCTATCATAGGACTCTTAACAAGGAGTGGTTCACTAAGTAAATTGAATATTATGGAGGTAATGTCTTCTTTGGAGATAATAACACAACAAAGATTGTGGGAAAAGGAGAGGTAAAGTTATGTTTCAATGATGGTAGGGTTAAGATCCTTAATGATGTTTTACATATT